>DWHU01001895.1:0-11135 GCA_018247975.1 Parides photinus
ACAAGTAGTACGATATAATATATTTATTGTTGTATATTGTTATAATTTTTTTAACATGGTATGGTAAACAAACTTTTCGTATTTAACTCATGCACTGCTGAAATGTTGCTAGCTATTTATTTTACTTGCGTTGGTTGGTTTTATAATCACTTTTGAGAAATATGAGGCTTTACAATATTTTCTTTCACAAATATATTAATTGTTGATTACCAGAAAGTTAAAGATCGCGGCTATTAATAAAAATTAACATTTCGATGTCGATTTTTGTTTAAATTCAATGGATACTAATTAATGAAAACTTTTTTAAGCCGCATAGGATTTATCAAAATAGTATGACTGTAAAGATTACAAAGTCACGTGTAAAATAAGTAAAATTATTTCTTAAAGAAAAAACGTACTATTTGTTCAATTATGCATAATATTTAAAATAAATGTACTAGACCCTGCCGGGCCTGCAAAAACTTTATTACTCCAACATCGTTTCACTATTTTAAACAATGTTGCCAATATTTTTTACTAGGCGCTTCGTGCCGTTGTGAATTAAAGGTTACAGCATCCAAACGATTTTGCTGTTTACATAAATATAATAAAATTATATATTCATCATCGTTGACATATTTATTTTTTATACTTAAAACTGTACAATTCGTGTAAAATGCTTTAATGTCGTCCTAGCCGTCTTATAGTTAATAATAGGTAATAATTTTAATATAAAACAAAGCCTAAAATAAATATTTTACTGAAATAAAGAGTATTAAATTATTTTCTCACTGTTCATTAATAGTAACGAACACAGAGATAAAATCACGAAATTGTATTCTATTTTCTTAGACCTAAGGGTAAAAAGTCTGCACTGATTTAAATTTTATCACCATATTTCACTTTACTTCTTTCTGTTGATTGGTTTGGGTTGGCATTGAATAAATGCTTTTCGCTTTGTTGTGACCGCGGTTTATCTTTCGCTTCTCGAACATTTTGTCGGGATGGGCTGATCGCTTTATTTTCAGGATACTTTTTGCTTTGTCGAGTTTCTTCGATAAATTCCGGTGACAGTGTAGTCAAGTCATTTTTTTGTGTTTGGAATAGACGTATTGGCGGGGTAGAGGTGGCTACAACTGGACTCGGTGTGGTTGAAATTGTTGGCGCTTCCGCGTACTGATAGTTAGCGTTCGATGCTTCCGGTACGGACAGTTGATCATCGCTTAAAGCCTTTATGGACATTACAGTGTAATATTGATAGGGGGTGGGCGTCTCTTTTGCACTATACGACGTCTCCGTAACACTGTCGTAGAATGGTGATTGATCGTAGCTGTCTATATTCTCGAGAGCGGACGGCGCATCATCGTTCTCATCAATCAAAATAGACTCGTTTGGTAAATTTTCGGAATATTTCACGTGATTCTGAGATCCGATTCGTATATTTTGTAAAGACGTTGTTTTCTTTCTCCCTTTCCTTGCAACGTAATTGTGGTGGCTTTTGTTTTCAGTGTGGAGGACATTAGAAGGAGATGCGTAATTATCGTATTCAAAATTGTTCACATAACTATCTTTAAAATTTGCGAATGGATCTTGATTAACTGATAAACTATTTGATCCCGTGGCTGCACCTACGTATGTTTGTGGATTTGGTTTGTAATCATGGATTATTTTTGATTGCACTGAAAATGGTGCAGGAATTGCTGCCGTTAGTTGCTTTGTGCGATATTTATCGAGAGGTTTTCCATAATACGTAGGGATTTTGTTACGGCTTTTACTGCTTATTCCATCTTTGTATTTATACGTTGATACAGGTTTAAATTGATTATTGTTTTCATTTAGTGGAGATGCGTATAAAGAAGCTGGTGCGGTCGATTTTGGTTTGATGCGACTAGATGAATAAATATTCTCATAATAGGTATAGTCTGCTGGTGGCGCTCTGGTAGGACGCTGAGCGTACCTGTTCTTAATTCTTTTGGGTATATCAGAATCCAGTCTGATCCCTTGACTGTTGTAGGAAACTTTTGGTGGTATACTTATAATATCTTTTGTGACATCAATTTCGTCGGGTATTTCACCGTGATCATGAAAAATGTGATCGTGAGTCACTTCACGTGGGTTATACGCTACATATTCGTATTGTGATGGAGTTCCCATAGAGCCTGGTACAGCTAAAGTTCGATAAGGATCCGAAGCGAGCGCTACTATTTGAGTGTTCTTGAAGGGAATAAATGAATGAGCATATGCAGGCATCGCTGCTATCGGTTCGACACCAACTACACCGGTATATTTAGGTTCATCGTCAAATACTACTTTGTGTATATGTTCTTCGCTGTAGGTATGAATATGCTCAGTATTGCCATCGACTATTTTCTCGACACGGGGAGGCTTCCTAACCTTCTTTATCGTACTAGCATCTTGAAGATCTGAATAGAACTGTTCATGAAAATTTGACACAGGATGTTCATCTTCTTGTTGGGTTGACGATGAAGGCTTACGGATCGAAGCTCGCTTGGGTTTAAATTTTCGAATAATCTTTTTACGCGGTAGCTCGCTGACTTTTACTACTTTTACCCGTTTAGGTGAATGATAGTTCGAATCTGGTGAAGTTGTTAATATAGATGTGGGGACAATGTAACTGTCGGCGGGTTCCGGGTGAACTGTTAAGTCAAATTCGTGTTCGTCCAAGTCAGTACGTGTGGGCCCATAGTAGCCACGGGCCCGATACAGCGGTAGCAGCTTAGAAGCGGATGCCGTAAGTCTGGGTACCCTAACCGATTCTTCAAGTAAGTCCACAGAGTTAAGAGGCACGATGTTGGCCACAGACGGCAGTGCGATGTTGGTCGGCACGGCTACTGCACCGTCCGCGCTGGGCATGAACGCAGGCGCGTACTGGGACGTCGCCGGGTGGTTTGTTATATAAATCTTCTTGTGATGATGTATATGCTTCACCGTTTGCGGTAGATGAATGCGAATTTTTTTCCTGTAACAAATAATAATGTTAATGTTTGTGTAGTACATGCGGACATTTGCAAGACAGGATCATTGGATTAAGTGCATTTCAGTTAGTGGATTCACTATTGCAATAGTCGGCTGATCGCACGCAAGCACGTTGGTAGTTTTTACGCGGTTCCGTATCAAGTCGTTGGCACAGCGCGTGACGCGGTAGTGACTTTCTCTTACGACGCGGTTGTAACCTGAACATCGTTTGATGTACAAGTTAAATCATAATACGAAGAGTAGGCGTTTGTATCACAATGTATGATAAATGATCTAACGACTTACACTCTCTACGGAGTGCGTTCGTAGTGCACTCACTTGCCTGAATTACTTTTCCGTGTCTAAACTTATGCGCAAATGGTGCTTTATAAGCAAAATTATTCGCCAGCGCAATACTATTTACATTTCACAACATCTTAGTCGCTAAGCTAATGTATATTTCGCATTACCTCTAATATTCCGAAAGATTACTACGACGCTAGCAAAATTCGCAATTATTATTACATGATAATAGACTGATATGGCGTTTAAACGTTGAAGGTTTATTACCTTTATTAAAATAAGAAACTAGAGGAAGAGGATATTTATTAATGCGTCAGACCTATGAATAATAATGAACATCACTGTTTGATCAGAATTAAGAGCAGTGATCTTGTCCAGAAGTTTCCTTCAGAAGAAATATACCACTACTTCCACTTATCGCATCCAATAAATATGCTTATCTAGGATAGATAGCGGTAGTGTTATTAATATCGGCAATTTTACGAAATTTCTTTAGAAATATTAACTAGTAAGAACGCCGTCAATGTTGTACCATGGTATGTTTAGAAAAAATATAACGATGAAAATGAATAATGGTTAGTTTTCTATTGTTTGTACTTACTTAGGCCCATCTGCCTTAACTCGCGTAGAAGCGACAGCTACAAGAAGAACCAACTGTAACAAAGAGAGCTTTCATAAGTTTTGTAAAGAAATTTAACCAATTGTGGTTATATATATAAATAATGAAACTATCTCGTTGATTGATTCACGGACGAAGCGACAAATGTCACAATGGGTACATGGTGGTCCAGAATATCATCGTATAACAGAAATGATGATGATCATCAACCGTTGTCTGAATAATAGTTATACCTAATAATAAAATAATCCTTCAGCATCATAAAATGATACAGAAGAATCATTAAACCTAGTTATTTTGTCTATAGATGAAGATCTTTAATTTGTACGTCACGTCAACGAAACAGATTTAAATTCCTATAGAGGACAAAAGACGTTTGCTAGATGTTTTCCTGAAAGTCATCATACAAAAAGTTTTTTAAAAAACTGGGATTTACTGTACAGAAAGTAAGAATCGTTCCAGGAAGTAAGGTTCTGAAGGACCAACGATCTTGGGAAGGCTTATGATTAGCCGTTGTAATACGTAGTCTACTTTTATTTTATTTGTATACCTTATATACTATGCATTTTTAAGATTTATTGATGATGATTTTGAAGGTAAATTTTTTCATTAACATAATAAAAGTGGCTGTGTGCCATGCCATACACAACTATTTTCCAGTGATTTTAAATTTACAAAATTGTAAACTGATTAAGTTGCTTAAACCTTAAAAGTTCATATCTGAAAAACGTTAAAAATGCGTGAATAAGAGGTTTCAGTAAAAAGAAACTAACGTAACCCTCACTTCAACTTAAGAGGGTGAAAACAGTTGTGATATGTTTTGGAGATGTCCCACTGATATTCAAAAATGTAAAAATATTAATGAAGTAATCCAAATTTGCTGTCCTAGATTTTTCTAATCGTGCCGTTATCTGTAGTCGAACGTTCTTAAACCCTGTAGATATTAAGTTATAGAACATGGCTAATTTTTTCTAAGAAAACATTTAGGCCTGAATAAGAAATTTTATTCATGTTTTCGAATACTTATAAACAATAATAATTTTGAATCATATGTAATATTTGAGAAGAGGAAAGTAAATTTGATATTGCGTTAGCTAATTTTTTTTTTATAGTTTTCAATAGATTATTAGGACATCTTAAAAAATTATAGTAGTCAACAGAGATTACAAAGTTTATGCCGCAATTTAAATCAAAGTGTATATTTGTAAATGTTTCTATATTTTTTCAACATATCGATTATTAAACAATTAAAAAAATATTATCGAAAAATCACGTAGTGTAACCACTACTGGAAGTTGACGCCTTTTCTCCCAAAATAACAATCAAGGTTAACGAGAATGCTGGCCAAATCGGTGGATACACAAAGATAAAACAATATATTCCTTTATCTCTTTTGTATTACCTTCACCACAATCCTATAAACGATACGCTAAACACTATAAGCACATTATGGTATATAACACTACATCACTGACACAATGTATCACAGATGAACAAGGGGTATTTACAAGTGGCGCCAATGATACCGACCAATTTCAACCAATCCATGGCCGGAAACTGCTGCCGTGGCGAAGACGAATTGTGACACTAGTATATTAATTTGCACTGGTCAAAACCTCCCTGGTCTTAAGGTTCGTATGGTAATCGTCCGTGATGCGCTTGTTCATTTATAACATTCATTTTTACGCCTGAAAGAATACGGCGACTTGGTTGTGTGAGTACATCACACGTGCACCTACACTGCACTTCCAATTGTAGACACAGAGTACACATGAATATTTATAATTATGCTTATAATTCCTTAACAGGATATTAACGTATAAATGTAATATGTTATAATAAATTATATATTATAAATCTATTGTGTATATTCAGGGAAGTTAATTTGTATTAGTGTGTAATACTTGAGGTCTAATGTATTAAGCCTTTCTTTTCAAGGCTCATTCTTGACTTCATGATTTTAATTAGTAACACTTTCTATGGAGTTATAAGAGGATGATATGAGATGAGATCTTGCTGCTGAAGATGACATGTATATTTAAACACTTTCTTAAGGTGCTTCTCTGGCTAGGGGGGCTATTTTACTATATTTGGCCCTGTCTCTTATCTTATATGTACCCACTAAGTAAGAAGTTAATATAAGACGCTATAAAACTAGAAACCTACTGTTTGTTGTCTAATATTTAAATAAAAGTAAGAAGATAATGCTGAGAATAACATTATAGCGTAAACGTAAACGGCTCGCATAATATTCCTAGTACTAGTGATCAGGATATGGCCTCACAAGGAGAAAGTCAAAGCTCATTATTCAACTTGGCGTATATAATATAATGCGGGTGTACTGATGTGTTAGGTGCAATATATCAAAACTAAAGCTTAATGAGGATTGGATTCGCAATTTCTTTCATAGCATTAAGGTGCCGCTGCTTTCGCTTTTTATTCATTCAATACACATAAATATTGTAAAAAAATCATTCGTGTAGTATAAATTACACAACTGTTTTAAATGTGTCGCAACGTTCTCGTGAAAAACAGCGTACCGTTTTGAAACGGATGCAGAAAGTGGTTACATAGCTCGGTCAATTACTTGCACCGCTTGTGCATGACCATGAGCAGAGAGCCTTGCACTGTGTACACGCTCCAACAGACATTTTTTTGACGAAACGATCTGGAAGATTATTTGGTAGTAAGCAATACTTACCATAGCAAGCTACTGCTATTTAGTATGTTCACACAATTCGATATTATGTCAGTAATTTTGTGACGTAAGACGTGTTACTTCATGTAAATTTGTAACTTCCTTATATAATACATATAAGTCCCTCCTTATATAGGTAAATATTTTTATTAATTTTCTAAGTTCTACCTACACTTAAGGAAAATTTTAAGTAAAACACAGGTATAATTAATGAAAAAAATATTAACTAAGCTTCAAGAGAAATCATGAATAAAATTTATGTACGGAAAAAAACATACTTTATGAATAAGCACAGCTACATTAATCATTTTTAAAAATAATATGTTTTTATTACAAAATTACCTTCCGGTTGGTCAAAATGAGTTTTTTTAAGCATTGTATTTAGGTTAAGTTTTTGACTTATTTAAAAGTATGATATAGAAAAATAAAGTTTCGTTCAATCGAAGAAAATTATCAGATGGTCTTGTAATGCCGGTATTTTGGTCGTTTTTGGGTAACGTAAACTTGATTTGGTTGATGATAATAATAACACATATATGTGCTAATCATTAACGATATTGTAATTACTTTAAATGTTAAGCAATCACTAAGCAACTGAGAAGGAAAGTAATATATAAACGATGAAAGTGCATTATAAACTAATACGCCAACAGGAATTGCGTAACGCCCGCCTTCCCACTTTCTAGAAATCCGGTGCATCGTCCGACTGTTATCTTTTGCAACTAAAAAATCAACTATCAACTTCCTTATTGATACTCCTCTGTGTCAACGTTTTTTTATGTAATAATATTGTTACTTTAAACGGGCAGAGAACAGGTCGACCGTCGTTCCAATTGCATGTTATGTCAGCAGCATCAGCTACTGCCGATGTACATACATGCTTAGCTAAGCAAAAGCTTTTTATTATAGTATCCAATATCTCATATTTCACTCTGTTCAGAAAGCATACGTGAATCACACGGTTAAAATATATACTATTAGTAAACGGACATCGGCCCGTTGTATGATTCTCCATGTTTCGTATTAAAACATTAAAGTTTTAACATACCCTCGTAGTTTTTCTTGGGAAATCCTACATTCGATATTCTTCGGAACCCTTGGTTAGAATTGCAGGAAGGACTGTATGCGCCATCTTAGGGCCTTTTAAATACTGTGACAAGTGACTGCCCCATGGCCTTTGTTCAGGGGTTAAAGGTTTTTATGTACCCTTTTTCGTCGCCCCGGTTTCTGGCTAGGATTGGGAGAAGAGAGGTTCCTTCTCTGCTCCTCTCCGCAGCGTCCTTTTGCGATATGATTTGTTCGCAAAAAGTGACGGTGAGAAGGTGTGGAATACCACACCCTCTCACTTTCTGTTATTGCTCTAATAAAAGCCCGAAGCGAGGAGTCCTTCCATATTTCAGCGATGAAATGTATATATAACATGACAGGTAAAAAATGTCATCTAGGCATTATTCTGCCTTCCGCACCTTCACATGATGTGTACATGCATACGTCCGGAATATATAAATAAATAAAAAATACGTTATAATATATTTAAATGAATCCGAAAGAAATCAATTTACATTTCTGTTTTTATCAAAAAGCTAAAGTAGAAAGAATGTTTAACCGTTCTGTATAAGTTCGTACGAGATTCTTATCTGATGGTTAAGGTCCAAAATTACTCGCGGGTCCCGTCCCACGTAAATCCGCCCGCTTGTTTTGTTTCCCACACAGAATGTGAGCGCGCTATTAAAATGTTACGAAGCGGTAACCAATGTAATTGTAACCAATTTCTGAACCTTTTTATTACCCATGCAACTATTAAATCGTTATCTGAGCCCGGTCGGCGGAGGTGCCACGCTTCGATCAAGTATACTGTGACAATCATTACATCAAACATATGCGGGATCGAAATAATAGCTAACACTTACAAAAGTATTATTTATTTATTAAGACAACGATTATTAGAAAAATACATCGCACCGTTCTACAGTACAGAATAATACAAAATCTGTATATTATTTATGTATTAACTTTTCTGTAGTGTTCTGTGTAAACAAAATTGAACTGAAACGTTGGACCATTGCGAACAAAAATATTTATTAGATTAAACATATACTAATAAATCTCTGTGTATAAATATTTCCCATGTTTAAACATGACCCTTTTTGTCACTTATAACCTTTGAAACTGGAGACCATTATAGTAATATTCAAATACAATTTTCTTTAAATCTATTTTCTTATAAGCCGAAACTACAATCTAGCGTCGAGAGTTGTGGTGAGGGTCAAATATCCTCTGGAATCGGAAAGTTGTTATAAATCTTTATATTATTATGCTAATTTAGTTTAAAAAATGTACGAAGATAGGACTTTTAAAATTATGGTTACATAAGATAACCAAGACGGAGCGACGACGTTGTTTTTACGCTCCCATCAAGAGTAGGACGCTCGGTGTTACGTCAACATAATATATAGGCAACGTCTCCAGAGTTTTAAACCCCTGCATCGTATTTTAACCTTGGATGTGAAATGATTATCAACGGCCTAAACCTTCGTTTGTATTAAATACTAACAGACGATTTGTATTATAGATTAAAATAAAACTTGTCCTAGAATTCTTGTAGTATCAGTAACATTCTAGAACTATTTGAATTATGAAAAACTCTTAAAATAGAGGAGCTATTTATTTTGTAAATCCAACAAGCCATCTGGAGTAACCTTATAGAAATGTAGATGTTATGTGAAATATTTTTTTAAAAATACACATTACCGTTAAAACAAATCGTATGTAAACAATAGTAGCTACTTTTAAAAAAAAGCCAACATTCAAACATTTACCGACACGTTAAGCGTTTACGTGACGGTAAACGAGCCCTACGGCAGGTAGGTGAGGACGTAAATGATGCAGGAGACTTGTTATATTTGAGCTCTAAGATGAATTACCACATCCGCTAACAATAATTGGACAAATTACTTTATACATATACATATACATTTGTCGTTTTATGAAGTTTATTCACTTACATATTTTGAAGCGACTGTTAATAAACGTCAGAGAAGATTTTCATTATCATCGCAACCGAAGGGCCTTATAGACTATGTCAGAAGATAATCTATTAAAGCTATATATCAATATTTAGTGGCACAACGCTAACCAACTCGTAATAAAGACCTCCTTATGTCTAATTCAGTGTCACGTAACTAAAGGAGTTTTTACAACAGAAGAAACGATTTCCAAATATAACACCATCAAAGCTCCCCTGCAAAAGAATTGCCGAGGTAAGTAAAGCAAAATTTCATACTGTCATTCAGCCACCATACATTTTACTATGACTGCTATCATATGATCTAACATGATTTTGCTTTGATAAATTTTATTGAGGACAATAATTTACAATAGGATTTAATCTAACTGTACCATTGTTTCATAAAAAAAATATGTTATTTTAACGAAAATAGTTTTAGTGCTTTAGTGTTGGAGAAATGTTTACTAACGTCGGTGAAAGGTTATCAGTAAAAAAATGTTACTGCGACGATCATAATATATCATAACTTGTTCGTAAAGAAGTCATATAATTTTTATTAATTTTTGGTTGATTTAATAAATCACTTTCGCGATGTCATTTCCCTGTAACGTCGGCGCATTTTCATGAGTTTCACCGCCGCCGGCGTAAGTGTAGGAAACGAGGTTCGCTATCACGCAACGCCTTGACTCTTGAATTTAAGTGCAGTTTACAACCAATCACTGGAACATTGTGTTCTTAAAAAGTTGTTTATATTACTAATTAAAGCACATATTAACCAAGTAATAGTAATCACAGATTACTACTGTTATTAAGTGGCAGGAATGGTAAACTGAAATCACCGACTAAAGTTTTAACGTCACGTAATTTTTTTCGAAGACTATTATGAGACAAGTTTTAACTTGAAATATGTAAGCATCAGTAAAATGATTTATTAACAAAATCTGAATTTAGTCAAGAAATATAGAGACACGTCGTGAACATACAGCTTATTTACAGTTTATAGGTATATAAATGAGAATTATAAGTAGGTATGTGTATATGCTGTAAATATAATTTAATTCATAATATTTTGTCATTCAACTCATAAATTTGACTTTATTAATGTCAAGTTAATTGCTTAGTAAAATAAACTGCTTACGGTTATGATAATTATGATAATATTACACGTATAGATCGTCTATATTTTCATATCAACGTTTTACCGCGTATGCATGCATTGGTCTGTTTTCTGAATGCAATTTGATCTGTTTATTTATATAATAATAAATGAATAGTTTCTTCCATGACGCCCTGGTTAAAGAAAAATGTTAATGAATAATTTCCTTTTTGTTCCTTCTGAGTATTTATACAAAGTTATAACATGTTAGTATTATTTTATTTTTATCTATTTTTAAGAGTTGTAACCTTGCGAAGCTTTTACAAATTTCGAACTATTTTCATTTCATAATTTTTTTTTAACATGATATGAGTATTAGGTAAGAAATGTTTTTTTATTTATATTGTACATAGAAATAAAAATAAAATTTATTAGCTATTATTATATTATATATATT
>DWHU01001896.1:0-11135 GCA_018247975.1 Parides photinus
CCGCACTTGGCCAGCGTGGTGGATTAAGACTAATACTCTCTCATTATAAGAGAAGGACGTGTCCTTGCAGGAAGAACATAGAAAACTGAAAAAAAAATAATTACAGAGAACATGTGTTAAGATATTTTTTATTCCACATTGCGAATGAAATGTTCACCTAAGTAAGTGAAAGTCTGCCCATAACGTGGAGCTAGTCAAGATGATTTATTTACATATATTCTTTATTGTGTAACTAAAACAAGTTTTAAACATTCTCTACCAGTCAACATGATACGTGAAGAGATGCTGTGGTAGGTGTAGGGAGAGTAAAGTTTAAAAATAATTATAAATATGCTATACATACATACATACAATATATATTTTATCTAAACAATCGTGACCTTTAGACATAAGGTCTTAAGCCTCCGTTACCACAGAAATTTTTTCAACTACAACGCCCTTCAAACCGGAACACAGTAATGATTGCACAAAAAAACGCTCTACAGTGCTACCTAGATGGTCTTCGGCAACAGAGACCAGTGTAGCAATACCAATATAATGAATATAATTTGTATAATAATAGATATTGATAAATATTCAAAAGTATCTTTTTTAAGTTTTGAGCTTAATTTTAGTTTATAGATGAAAATTTATTTACAATTGCTAGGTGTATACCAATGGTCAGAGCTGGTACTATGCGGTAGCTGTGGCTAAGGAACAAGATCCGGACACCGATCTGACGTACCTCCGCGGTAAGAATACCTGTCATACAGGCATCGGTACCGCTGCAGGCTGGATCTATCCGCTGGCGTATTTGCTATCAAATGGTTGGATTAGGTATGATTTCTTTTATTCTGAAATAGTCTAATGCTTGATCTATTTTTTAAATAATCGTCTTAAACGATAGTGTAGTCGTGCCGCAGCGCCAGCAGATTTATAATATGAGAGTAATAGCTACTTAAGTGGTTTAAAGAAATATTAGCATGAATCGAACTTCTCAATGTAAGACCTGAGATTCGTCCTAGGTACTGTTGAGTTATAAGCTATGTTATAGCAATGAAAAATCGAACAAAAATCTGCGAATTTCTTTTAAATATAAGTTATTAAGAAAAACTAAATCATCTCATTACATTGCAGGCCATATGGTTGTGACGGAGCACATGCAGCCGCACAGTACTTTAGCAAATCATGCGCACCAGGGGCTCTGAGCAGTGAATACGTTGACGCTGCTACCGTGCCACACGATAATCTCTGTCATCTCTGCCACGGAGCATCTTTTAGGTGAGAAAAAACATTTTAAATATTCAATCCGCATAATCTATTCACATATTATGCAAGTGAATGTACAGTTTCCTGTTAACGAATTTTATAGTTATACATTATTTGTACTACCTATATGTAAATGTCCTATATTTATTATAAGTGTATTATATTTATCATATAACGTATTATACATATTATATTATATTTCACGTAGTGTATTAGTGCTGCACCCACACTTCTGTTCTCTGCTCAACCCTATGGTTGACTGGCGGAGAATGCTCTTTGTCATTAAATCCGCCTTTTTGTCCGCTTTTGCATAAGAAAAAAAAATTTTTGAATAAAAAATATTATAAAATAAAATCTTGTGCTATTGTCGAATTTTGTATGAAGCATAGTATTCTTAAATTGAGAAATAATACTTTTTATAAATTTAAGACAGCAGACATGCGTATATGTAAAAGATTGATAAGGACTATGGATTTGAAATATTCTCGTAAACCAAAACCTTACCATACTAAGCCTTATGAAACACTCCTTATATATACAGGATAATCAAATTTAACTGTTAGTCACTGTAAACGTTTTACTATCGAAACTAATTTCTGTAACATACTTGTTTAATTAGGTTTTAGTTGGTTTTTAACCTGTCCGAAAAGACAAGTATTTTAATTAGTAACTAATATTAGTGTTTTTTTATAATCATCAACGAACACAGACGCTGCCGACGCGACGCCAGCGAGGATTACTACGGGCACGTGGGTGCGCTGCGGTGTATGGTTGAAGGTGGTGGGGACGTCGCATTTGTCCGCCACAGCGCACCGGCAGAGGTGTCCGGAGGGCGTCGCCGCGAGTGGTGGGCCCGTGACCTCCTTCCTGACGACTTACAATTACTTTGCGCAGATGGTTGGTCATTTAAACTTTCTCTACTCTTGGCTCAAATCATCATATATTCAATTAATAAACATGCGTGTTTTTTTTAATCTATAATGATCGCTCCGCTTCAATTTTACACGGTGTTAAGCAACAACAAAACCATGGATGGGGTTGATTGCTCACATAGCTTCAGCTCTCATATTTTGACAAACGTAACACTTACTCTCCGGCAATGAAGTAAACAAAATTAGTATGGTCAGGCGTGGAATAAAAAGCTATATTATCAAACAATATCTTCAAAAGTACCCTCATAATCGAACCTTAGACCTCTGTGTAAAGCTACTTTTAGTCAATATTTTGGTTTAGTAGCGACATTAAATATTCCTGGGTTAAATGTGTAAATATGTGTAACCATGGATTACAGTTCGAGTAAAAAAACTTAGATTATCTATAACATTTAATCAATTTATCAGGTACCCGAGCTAAGATGCATGAATATCATCACTGTAACCTTGGAAAGGTCCCTGGCTCTGTTTTTATGGGGCGCGCTAACCACACAGAACTAGACACATTCTCTAACCTTATGGTGTATGCACAACAGCTTTATGGATCAACCACTTCTGATGAGTTCAGGTAATAATGATACCAAAGTAATAACAACACAAACACAACGAATGTATACATGTGTGACTTCAATTAAATTTTTTCTCAATATCATTTACTGAAAATATCTGGATAGACCTGCATAATAAAAATGTTTTGTTACAGTTTTAGCATGTTCTTCTCTCAGCCACCATATGCTGATCTTATATTCAGCGACGCGGCTGTACGTCTGAAGCCTTTGCAGCATAGCAAGCGTTCAGCTGAAATAATTGCAGGACCAGCTTTGCTGAGAGCTGCAAGGATTGTATCTTGCGATGCGCCACAAGCCTCTTATTACGTCGCACCCGATCCGGAGTTTTTGTCACATTCCTACAGAAATTACGTCATGAGCCATGTAATCTCTATAACTGTCTTTATGGTCATTTTAATTCAATGACTTTGTCTCATACATATGGATTTGAAATAGATCAAATTTGTAAACTTTGTAAAAACAAACCTTTATCAAAAGTATTTGTTTTAATGAAGCAGGCACATTCACAAAGACAATCGACTGCACAATCGTTAATTATCTATTATATTTAAGTAGTAACTATTGAATACTTTTATGATATTTTTAACTTAAAAATGAATCCATCCAGTTAAGTGATAAAATTTTAGCTATGGTATGTAGCTATTTTTATTGCAATATTGTAACGTAAAAAATTATGTTATGATATAATCATTTCCGTCCATATAGATCTTATTTTTAATATTTTTTTTATAATTAAAAAATAAAATTCTGTTGTATAAAAATGTTTTAATTCTCAATACATTTTAACCTTTGATTTTTGTAACATGCAAAGCCATCAGGTAAATTATCAAATTTCTTCATTATTAGTTTCAAATCTGGTCTCTTGCATATTTCTCTCACGGCCTGTAGACAGATTTTCCCATTACTGGATATAACACTGCCATGTTCTCTCCATTTCCCAAATAAACAGTTTGATTTTGCCAGTTCAGATTTGATGAGAGGCACAAGTGTACTGCACTTCGGTGTTGCTTTAGCACATAGAAGCAAAGCTTTATAAGATAGAAACCTTAAATGGTTTATACAATACACAAACAATACATGTCTTGGTTTATTTTTGATTATAGTTTCGATCATACAATTGCAAAGTTTAACAGTAACCTTTCTTTTATATAATAAGAAATATTTTTCGATTTCAAGTTGATTACAAAGAATCGCTAATATTGTACAAAATTTATTGGCTGCTAGCAACAAAGTTATATAAATATTCTCCCAAACGCATATCTCATCATTATAGTATAGATTAAAAATATGACTACTAATCTGTATCCCAGACGTTCCTATACGATTCTTTAAAAACTTGTATGTGTTTACAATAGCACTGGAAAAAGAAATTTTATAACACAATTGACCTAAATACACATTATTTGCCCTGCGAACTCTTAGGGTGGCTGTCTCATAGCAATGACCTAAAAATGTGATACAATCATTATATTTTATATGTTCATGATAAAAATTTACCACTGTCTTTTCATAATTAACATTTTTATAATTACTAAGAGCTTCAAGAAATGACAGAGCATCTTCCAAAGAGTCCGTTATATATAAATAATCATCTACAACTCGAATAAACAGTTTCAGCGAATTAACTTTTCCCATAAAATTTTTGAAATTCATTTCATCCTTATATGAATAATAAAGCTCAGATAGGGCCGGCGAAAGTTTGTATCCTTGAACTAAGCCTTCTTTCCATTCGTAAAATGTTGAACCAATACGGATTAATAGAGGTTTTTGCAACTCTGCAATAATTTCTTTAAAACATTGTGCATACTTCTTTTTTGATTGACTACATTGAACTGATTTTTGGAATTCTAAATATCTTTCATTAAGAATCTTTAACAGAAATAATTTATTAACTGATCCGAAAGCATTACTGAGATCAGCTTTTATAAAATAAAGTTGAGGTTTACTTTTTTCAAGCCACATTGTATGTAATATCGCATACTGTTTGTCCACTCTTTCATGTGGCTGCCCACTGAGCATTTTTAATAACATAAATTTTTCTTTTATTTTTCTTTTATCTGCTTTATCCAGATAACCATTTTTATAGCATACAATTGGTCGGAAACTGTTGTTTGGTTTAAGTTTTAAATACAATTTTGGAATGTCTCTTTTAAGACTTTTTTGCATCAATCTATCTTGTAGATTAAAATTCTTCTTGCCTGCTTTACATGAATTGATGTTGTACTTGCTGATTGTTTTGGTGAAAATCATTTTTGATATTATTTTATCATAAAAGCTTTGCCAATGTTCTTTTTTAAAGTAATAAAGTTTATTTTCATCTGTGTCTAATTTACATGTTGTTACATAAAAGTTTAGGCTAACTATTGCTGATAATATGTATTTCATAATCCAATGTAATATTTTAAAGAGTACCTTTTGTGATATTAGGGAGGAAACTGATTGCCATGGTAATATGGAAAAATCCCATTTACTTAGAATCTTATTCAGGAAAATATGTTGACGGTTCATACTAAAAATCACAGTAAATACGAGTTTTTTGTATATTTTGTAATTATGGTTTCCACCGAAAAATCCATTTGGAACTACATCTTTCAGAGCTTTTACACATCCTGTAAAGACATATTCTTTATCTATTTTGTTCATCTTTTCACCGCACTTAATATAAGGGAAATACGACCTAAAATCTTCTGTACAGTGACTCCTGAGGTTTTTTCGCAGATCTTCTAATAAACTTACCAAAAGTTCTGGTAAATCTTTTACCAAACATACCTCCTCAAGTAGATACTCAATAAAAACTTTTTCCTGAAGATATTTTACATTAAGGATATTATTAAACGATCTTATGGTCTGTTTATTAACGAAATGGTAAGAAAAGCTTATTGGATCATCCATGGCATCTACAATAGCTTATTTATTAATAAAAATAAAATAATTACAAACATCTTTCTTGAAGCACATACGGGCATTCAAATTTTGCGGCGACTTGTTTCTACTTGTTTTCTACAGTTACGCTCCTTTTTTGAAAATTAAATTTTTACGATAAAGTTAACATTATTACATATGTAGTTACTTAAAAAAACAAATTGTGTTAAAGACTGGAAAGTTTGGATTTTAAATTTAAATGTATCAATTTTTATTTTAAAGCATTGTAATTTCCCAGAAATTTTATTGTTTGTATCAGTAGCAATTTAAAGAACCCTTTCGAAATTAATTAATTCTCATAGATATAATTTTACAATAGTATAGAAAATTCCACATTTTTTTTATATTACATACATATTTGTAAATCATGAAAACTGTCGATACGTTAAACAGATTAAAGAATGTTAAACTGATAAGTGGTTGTTGGAGTAGAGATTTATAAGTGCGCATGCGCACGTTATTTTGCGTCTAGTCATAACATAATTAGCAAATTCTTTTACAATTCATACGCCTACCGTACTATGTAAAATTATTTAATCTTATCTCATTTCATTATCATTTAACTTATGTAATAACAGCCTAAATTTTCCCAGTAAACGCTGGAATAATACTATTAAATTGATTGCGTGGTCAAACACTGTCGAAATGGCAAAAACGGTAGTGAGTGATTTAATTAAAATTTTCAAAAGCAGTGTAACTGCAGTATTGCCGGAGAATCTCGTGAAAAAATGCTTAAAGTATAGTTCTGTTACGGAGCAACTAAATCTTTGCGACGAAACTTATGATTTAAACAATAAAAATGTATATGTAGTTGGAGCTGGAAAAGCTGCACAAAATATGGCAGTTGAGGTAGAAAAAGCTTTGGGTTCTAAAATAAAAAAGGGAATAATTAGTATACCCAATGGCAACTTTAACCATGCTTCAATTAACGAAAATATGTTGTATTGCGAAGGTGCCAAAAACAATTTACCAGACAATGATGCATTTACCACAGCTAAGAAAGTGGAACTTCTGATAAAAAATTTAGGAAAAGACGATTTCCTGTTAGTGTTGATATCTGGTGGAGGATCAGCTTTACTACCATTACCAAAAGAGCCAATAACTCTTGAAGAGAAAACTAATTTAATTAAAAAACTAGCACATGCTGGTGCCGAAATTAAAGAATTAAACACCGTAAGGAAAAAAATATCAAGTCTTAAAGGAGGACAATTGGCTTTAAAAAGTAAAACTGCACAAACAGTTGCATTAATACTTTCCGACATTGTTGGAGACCCATTGGATTTAGTAGCTAGCGGCCCAACTATAGAAAATGAAGATAGACCTTTAGATGCTTTGAATATAGTTAAAAAGTATAATTTGTATGAAAATCTTCCTCAATCTATTGTTACAGTTTTAAATAAAAATGAGGAGAAATCTCCATTTCCCAAGGAAAATGTTAAAAATATTATAGTAGGGTCTAATAAAATTAGTATAAAGGCTGCATATGATCAAGCAGAGGAATTGAATTATACACCAATTGTACTTTCAAATCTAGTTACTGGTAATGTCAATAATATTGCATTTGAATATGCAAAGTTTACTAAAGCATTTTGTGACTTTTTAAGTGGTAAAATTGATGAAAATACATTAACAAATGTCATTAACAATGTCAACATACCAGGTATTACTACAAATTTCATTACTTCTTTTAAAAACATTGAAACAAGAGATTATTGTTTTATATTTGGAGGAGAAATAACAGTCGAAGTGAAAGGAAATGGAATAGGTGGAAGAAATCAGCAATTAGCCTTAGAATTTTCAAATCATCTGTTTAATTTAAAAGATGATTTAAATAATTTTGATGTTTATTTTTTAAGCGCTGGTACCGATGGTATTGATGGACCAACAGATGCTGCTGGTGCCATAGGTTATATTAATCTTATTTCTGATGCTAAACAAGAGAATCTAGATGCCAATTTGTATCTTGACAATAATGATACATATAACTTTTTTAAGCAGTATAAAAATGGCGCTCTTCATGTAATTACAGGGCACACAAACACAAATGTAATGGATATTCATTTAATTCTTATAAAAAGATTCACATGATTCCTAACTGTTCACATGTACAGGATTTATTTTATGAACATGGTTTTAAAAATAAAGAAAATTTATCTGGTTTATCCTTTTTTTCTTTTAACTTAGCAGAAGCTAATACGGCTTGTTTGCATAACCCAGCAAATTTATCTTTTTTCTTTTTATTATTTTTTATTGTTTTAGGTACTTGTTTTATAGTACTAGGTAGTATATTGTTTTGGTTGCTTAATGAAAATACATCTTTTGTGATACTATATACATTTAAACATTTGTTTTTCTTTTGGACTGGTTCTGAAGCATCAGTTTTTTCCAAACTCCTCTTTGGTTTTCCAGTTTTATTACTATGAACTGCTTCATTATTAAACTGTTTACCGTCAATTTTTGGTTTTACTATTGGCATCTCATTGTTACGCTTGCAAAATGCACAAACTAGTTCCTAAAAATAATATAAAAATTAATGTGCTAAAAACAAATGTAACTATAATATTTTAACATACTTACAAGTTTATTACTATTTAATAAATCAGTGTTCCTTTTCTTTTTCTTAATCCGCCTCTTTTGTCTTTTACTAAGTAGAAGAGGTTTCACCTAAACATAATAATATCCTATTTAAAACTATTTATAAAATCTATTATGGTTGAAATACATAATGATGTATGCTTTGAAAGATAGTATGGTTACACTAGACACTATAGTATTTTGTTCAATTGTAGTTAAATTTTTAAGTTAAATGAGATTTGATTAGTATAATTGAATACATAGCACATAATGAAACAGAAAAAAAATACTTATACTTTTTAAGCAATATTTGATCAAACTAAAAATAAATGTCATTACTTTTTAAAACTTTTAATATTTAAGTTTAACTTACTTTAGTTGAAGTTTTGTTATTCCAGTTTAAACAACAGTACAAACATCTATTTTTTATTGAAAACTGTTGTTGTGGTAGTCCATATCCTTTTGTAATTTCTTTGCATCGCATTCTGAAAAACAAAACACTGTAAAAAGCTTTTTCTTAACATAAAAAATAACCATGATTAATAATATTCATACAGGTAATAACTTCTCAATAGTTGCATGGACGAATTTTCTTTTGAAATATTTGCTAAAGTAGTAGCGGATTTGTATAAAAATCCAACTTGTTTTTCAGTCATTTTTTCTTGAATTATTTACACATAACTCGTATATTAATAAAAACATTAGTACTATATAAGAAAAAGATATTGCTGATATTTAAACGTGAATATAATTTTTTAGATTTTCAAACTTAAATCCTTATCCACTTTTAAGTTAAAAAGTTTGTACAATATATTGTATTGTGTACAAAAGTCATGTAACATAACCTCAATTTAGTAAACATGTCTTCAAGGATGAAACTGTCATAGACTTTAAACAACAATGGTATCATTAAAAAAAGATTTAAAAAATAGCGCTGTTGTAACACCAATTAGTGTATAAAATATTCAGTTTTTCAGTCGAAAAGTAATGTAGAATATTGTTATACATTTAAAAAATAAGAAAATGTTAGTTTTTGTTCGTATGGCTAAATGTTTGTATCAACAACATTAAAATGAATTAAAAAATTTTGATTCCCGCCAAAACATTCATCTGTCGTTTAAGTCGGTGCGTGAATTATTTAATTTACTACTAGGTTTCACATTAAATACTGACCATATTTTAAGTAGTATTTGAAAAACGTGATAACAAATAAAAGTAATCTTGTAGTAATAATTAAATTACGCCGAATGTTGACTTTTGTAATTTACCAAATTTATATTTTTGAAAGGCATTGTAGATTTGTGTTTGTTTATTAAGATTTGACTTTCAACTTTAATCATGGATGTGGCCGATTCATATGCAACTCAAAAACAAGTAAAAGATGAAGTTGGTGTCCGTTGCCAAAAGTTATTTCAGGATTTTTTAGAAGAGTGAGTATCGTAATATATTTGTAAACGCATTGCAACAATATGAATTACTTTTTTGAACTAGAAAAAATGTATTAAAAATGATAAATTTTCTACCAAGGTTTTCCATTTTAAACTAAATTCTAATGACCACAGCAATCTATTAAACAAAAATCTTAGCCAAAATTCATGGATGGAATGAATGTTTTACAGATTTAAAGAAGACCATGAATTGAAATATGAAAAACAAGCAAAGGAATTATTGAAACCTGAATTAAGCACTCTGGAAGTCAGCTTTGATGATGTAGAGAAATATAATCAAAACCTTGCCACAACTGTTATTGAAGAGTACTATAGGATATATCCATTCTTAAACCAAGCCATTTTAAACTATGTAATGAGTCTAGCTGACAGTGGTATGAAAAAAGACTTACAGGATAAAGAATGCTATGTGTCTTTTGTAGATGTACCAACACGTCATAAAGTGAGAGAGTTGACTACTGCTAAAATTGGTACACTGATAAGAATTTCTGGTCAAATTGTGAGAACTCACCCAGTACACCCAGAGCTAGTGTTAGGAACATTTGTATGTCTAGACTGTCAGACTGTTGTTAAAAATGTTGAACAACAGTTTAAAGTAAGTTTAATGTTCAATATCAAGGTCCATAAATCTCTTCTTTTTTTCATTATTTTTTAATTTAATGTTTTTGATATTATAGTACACAATTCCAACCATATGTAGAAATCCAGTATGTGCGAATCGACGAAGATTTATGCTTGATGCTGATAAATCAGTGTTCGTTGATTTTCAAAAAATTAGAATCCAAGAGACACAAGCAGAGCTACCTCGTGGTTGTATACCAAGATCTCTTGAGGTCATATTGCGAGCAGAAGCAGTAGAATCAGTTCAGGTGCATATTTAAAGTGATTTCTGTAGTTTTAGAAGATTAAGTAATATACTTGTTTTTTTACTTGATACAATAAACCAGTATATGTAGTAAAATTTTTATATTTACTTTATAGGCAGGTGATCGTTATGATTTCACAGGGACCCTAATAGTGGTCCCTGACGTGGGTTCCCTATCTTTTCCTGGTGCAAAGGCCGAGCTTACGACACGTACGCGTCAAGCTAATGAAGGTCAAATGGAAGGCATCAAGGGTCTAAAGGCATTGGGAGTACGAGAATTGCACTATAAGTAAACAAAATTATTAATGAAAAAATTATGTTCATCTTTGATTACTAAATTGTATGAGAGAAATATAAGTTTTGTTCCTAGTATTTCCAGCTTTTCCTGTAAACAGTCTCTTGTGTAATTAACATGGTGTAAAGTATCATAATGTATTGACATCTGGAATACAGCAATGCCATTATGACCTGCTGCGACACTTGTGTCAATACGATATTTTCGATAATAATCGAAAATAGCTACTCCTTGGATCAAACTCCACAATATCTAGACCAGGAATCTAAGCTTCTGAACCAC
>DWHU01001897.1:0-11129 GCA_018247975.1 Parides photinus
GTCAAATTTTAAATCATTTGGTTTATTCATCTTGCGTTTGTCTTCAATAGTTACCAACAAAGAGACCTCGTCTATTTATATTGAAAACATTTGCTAAAATTCGCTAAAAGATTACGACAAAGTTCTTTATAAAAAATAGAAGAATTATGATTATATGTTATTTGAAACGAGTATTAAATTTTAAAAAGCTGTGATAGCCGAGTGGTTTGGAACCTCGGCCTTCGATTTGAAGGTCGCGGGATCGAATCCGGCGCGCGATGACTTTTCTGAGTTACATGCGCCAGCTTTATCTGCCAACCCGAACTTGACCGGCGTGGTGGATTAAGGTCAAATACAGTCTTATTATGAGAGGCCGAGTCGCTGCAGTGGGAACATATAGGATATAGGGCTCAGAATTCAATTTTAACTGTAGAGCTTTATAAATATGTTTTGTATAACGAGTGTTCAACAGAAAGATGAAAGGGCAAGTACCTATATAAAAAATACACACATTTTAATTATTTTAGTCTGTTTGAATTGAGTCAGCCTTTTCGACGGGAATGCGAGTGTATAATAATGACTTGAAATATGATGAGTAGTTATTACGAAGTCAGACGTCAAGTGTACCGGGAAGTCTTGTGCGTTAGCTTTGTTTTCTTAGAATGAAATCTGATGTTTTGACAGTTTGACTTGTTCTGACGTTATGAGAAAAAAAAATAAGAAACATATCTTTTTACATAGAGCGCGGCATCTCGTAATAAATTCTGACAGATCTAAGCAGAAATCATTTTGGGAATTAATTGAAAATGTTTCGAGCCTTATTCTTACCTGTACTTATAAATGATTTATATTATTACTTTGAATTTATATTCCCAAAGAAATCAGCTCTTTGGTTTAGTTTAAAGATTAATCGGAACATTATCATCAGGTTTTTTTTTAAATTGATAAGTAAAGAAGTTATAGACCTTAATAATTAAAGGCAGATAAATTTTAATAGATTAAATTAACAGTTAACGAGGTGAACAGAATTAAAAGAGCGTCGTTATCTTGAAACCGAAATAATACGAAACGTTATTGATAAGAATTTCCAGAAACGTCTATATCACGTCGAGACGATTACACACTTAATCGAACTACTTAACAAGGAAATTACATCATTATCTTACAAACTAGGCGGACGTAGCGTCTCGAGTAATGTCGTTTTTATCTTATGTATCACTAATGATAAATTGTCTCGAACCGAGTTATAAAGCACAGTTGATAAAGATATCGAATCAGTTGCAAATGTCTGCGATGTAGAGTTGGAGTTAAATGATAAATCTGATGTAAATGGGTTCTATTTACATTTTAACATGCCGTTTCATTGTAGAATACACGTTGACTTTAAATTCTACCTTACAACGTTACGATCGATACACGGAAACCGGTTCTACACAAGTGCATTGGATATTTTCCTCTGTAAATAAAACCGCCCACGTAACGTTACCGGCCCACGTCTCACACAATAGTTATAACGTCCGTAAGGACAAATCTTTAAAAATATAGAGCAATAAAAGTAAAACATCGAAACGACATAAATATTAACATATGTACAGATCAAAGCGATAATCATTTCAATAGACTATTGTCGTTAAAGTATTATAGAGTTTTTAATAATTATTACAACCGTAAACCAAGTGACAGAGATTATTTGTATATCATATGTTTATTATTTTGACGTAATAACAAGTATATTAAGATTATTTTGTATATATATATGTGTTATGTACTTTATTGCGTTACAGTTAATATTTTTAGTCCATGACCGCCGTTTCAATTAAATTTGTATTCAAAGTACGCGACCATTCATTTCGAAAGTATTTCCTTCATTAAATGATAGGGAACTCGCTACAAAGAAACTGCATAGCAACTACATAATTCCTTCGAAGCGTTCCAGAGTAGCAAATCTTAAAAGCGATGGAAAATTTAAAAGAGCTTGAAAAGAAAATTAAGAAGCCGAGGACGCCGATGCTTAAAAGCGCTCCACCTAAACTAGTCGCATCTCATAACTTTGTTATTATATATCCGAAGAGTTACCTCGTTAACGCAGTGCGAAAAAAATTACAGAAGCCTGCCTGAAATTAACTCGTAATGATTTTTTTTCTAATTGCGCAAAGGAAATTCTCCTGTACTAATGAGCTAGATTGTTAGCTCGCTTCTGACGGCCTTTGTGGTAAGTGCCCGCGCTCAGCTTGCCGTAGTCATTTTCATTAATATTAAACGTATAATTTCTTTACAGCGACACCCACTTCAAACGCAATCTGGGAGGTAATAATAATAGGTTACAAAAGCATATACAGTATCAAGAAACGAGCCGTTTCGGATCGTTTATGTCGGTGGTTTTCTTTTTTCTACAATTCATTTATTTATTTATTTTATTCTTTCTTGTGTAACTAAAACCAGTTCACAAAGGGCGATCTTAATGTCAGTAGGCATTAAGTCCGCGCGCGGGACGTGAAGAGATGCTGTGGTAGATGAAGGGAGAATAAAGTAAAAAAATAATACCAAATATACTGTACATACGTATAAAAATAAATAAAGACATACATAGATACATTAATCAATACATATAAATATACATTTGTACATAAATAAATATATACATACACAAATAAATTCATAAACATTCATATACACATAAAATGCAAAAGGAGACTGGTCTTGTGAGCCCAACACACCTTTCACCATTCCTTTAAAAACTTCTTTCTTTCGGGCTCTTTTAATATTATCCGGCAAGGAGGTCCAGAGTTAAGCGTTAAACTTATGCCAGCCTGAACAGTAAAACAGTTACCAACAAAGTCAGTGAAGTGTTGAGGAATGCTAATTGTTAAATTAGTAGTTGAGTCCTGTCATGTGTTGCAGAGAGAAATGTTCCTTAAGAATACAAAGATTTGGATTTTAAAAGTTGTCAAAGGGCATTGCAATTGATCTATGATGCACATTTTGCTCAGCGAATGGTAGTTTAAAATTATTATTTACTCCTAATGACCACGCCTGTAGTTGTCAGTCTAGCGCTGCTTGCAGGAGTCTCCCGAGGCGCATCGCTTCACGCGATCTTTCGTGTTGCCTATCTTCATCAGCAACAAAGATAGATAAATATTAAACGTTGCCTCACTAAATGTGTTGCATTTCGAGCGGGCGAAAGTACATCGCGAGGATGATTCAGCCCATGTTCATTCCTCTGTTTCGATTACATTAACAGATACTCGGCTGCTCGGTTACGATACCGGGCTTGGATAAATTCCCCTCATTTTTCTCCCGCTCACGGAGCGTCACTGCGTAAATGGTACGAGTGACTTTTTTGTTGGCAACTGTAGGAATTACAACATTAATCAGATGAAATGAACCCTTTAGCGAAGTGACAAAAGGCTTACAGAGCCCGGGGCGCTAACGAGTCGCGCTTATCCCTGGCGGGTACAGAGTGCTCTGCGCGTGTTTTGCACCTCGCCCGACGCACGCAACGCGGCCCGCTCTCTCCTAGATAAGCTTAAAGAGCCGACGCTTTGTTTGACCAGCTACATTAATTCCAGCCAGCGATGTAACTTCGGAGATTGTTAAATTGAATGCCGGAGTACTTATTCATTCCCATTTTATCGTTGCCTCTTGTTTCTTTTTCTTATCGCGAGTTCGGGCGAGCTTTTTCATCGACATTATAAAAGAGCTGCCAAAGCCAGTCGAGCCGAGATGGAAAACCTTTTGTGCGGGGAATCAAGCGGATAAACAGAGAGATAGCTCCGTCGTATTTTAGTCGGAGTTGACCGATTGCGTAGTCGATTCAAATTCCGGGTAACGGTGTTCTGATGAATAAGCGGGTGTCGGTACGCGGTCCGGTCAGCGGGTCCGTCCGTTTTAGATCCGTCGGGTCGCCCGAGCAAATATTTCCGCTTGATTAGAGGACTCGCGAGTACACTGGAACACCTGCTTCGTTTGACCCACGGACTCCAACCCCCGGACTTTGTTTTAGAATTCGACGCGATCCGTCCAAGTTTTATCGCACAATATCCGGGCAATGCGGGCGCAGTTTGACTTTTCACTGTGAAAACGCGAAATTGTATTTTAATATAAGTATTTTATATCCTTACACATTACAATACAACCTATTTACTGTTTTAGTAAATTCGAGAAGATTCATGAATGATCATATTTTTATATGAAATAATAAATAAAACTATTTAATAATGGTGTATAAAAGAGATATTGCTTGTTTATGATGGCCTGCTTTTATAGGCCTTCAAGTGATTCACTTTATCGACACTGAATGATGGTGATAATGGTTACACAAAGACTATAAAGTTGGGTTAAATCTATATAATATAGTACTTTTATATGGGTTTCATATATGTCACGACCCTTTTAAGGTTATAACCCGTTTTTAATTATGGAATTAGGTAATGGGGCAATGCGTATTTATTACAATAAAAACGTTATTAAAAATGCATAAAATTTTGCCTAATTTCTAATGCATTTAATTTAGTACATAAAAAAAAATTAAAGTTTGTTACAGGTACAGTTTAAACGCAGTTTAATTTATTTTATTTACACTTGTTGCAGGATATGATGAAAATGCTGACGTTTAACACAGTTCGTAAATTTGCGTAACGGAATGTTATAACATCATATACCTGGCCATATTTAAGGTACGTAATATTTATATTTTAACATATTATACCTAGTTTCACCTGGACACAATTCCCAAAAGGGACCGATGTTCACATTAAGTTATAATAGATGTATGTTACATCGTATTTTTCTACACATTATTTAATTTTTATTAAATAAGTAATAACTGTATAGGACCATTAATTAACTAAATAATCGCCATTACTTTGTTAACTAATATTTTAACGGAGTATCAATAGAGTTGCCGGAGATTATCTAAGTAGGTACCTTAGTAGCTCCTACTTCTTCCAAAATGGAGTGAGTGTAGCTAATAAAATTACTGAGCTATCAATTCTTAACTAGCCTCGAAGCAAGGAGAATAATATGTAGTGTATATCATCCTAACCAGCGCAAAGTTGTAAACTTGTTCCCATAAAAGTATTTGAAGGAAAATCTTAAAATGTACTGAGGTTATTTTCTTGGCAACCATGTTGAACAGGCATCAATCTGCCATCAGAAGGCGAGAAAAAGGGGTAATTTGTATCTTTTTTTTTCAATAAAGCAACACCTGCGCCCCAGTCATTTGTACAATGTTCCCTCTAAGCCGTAAGCTCTGTGAATGTACCGCTATTTGTTGCTAGATTGAAAAACGGTTTCGCTCGCAAACTGCAATGATTCGGTTGCACGCTTCCTATACTTGTCATTGTTAAGGATGTTTTTGTTTGGCGTTTATAAATTTGTAACGAAATCTTAAATTTTATGACATTTGGTTTTATCCTCATCTCCAGCTTAATTATTATCTTACAAAAGCTACTATGATTTTGATTCTACGGAGCAACGAGACGAGCAATTAGAATGGTATACAAATAACCATACTGCGCTCGTTGTCTTTAGACATAGAATTTAAGGTCTCATTATGCTAGTAATTTCAGTAGCCACAATACCTTTTAAACAAGAATACAGTAATGTTTACTACAGTACAGTTTGGCGGAAGAAATAGGAGCCGCGATGGTACTTAAATGGTTTTCGGTAAACGAGACCTGGCACTAGTAAAACTTTACAAACACTTTAATGTAAGCTAACATTATTTTTTAAGTAAACGTTTACAACTGATATCGATGATTAAAAATCTTTAATTATATACTAAACTACACTCCTGAACTATAAAGAGTAGGAGGTTGAAACTTAAACATAGGTAGAGGACAGTGAAACGGTGGTCTAAGTAAAATTTGTTTCGAAATTGTAATCGTATTTTTTTGAATGATCACCCCAAAATGTTGGTAACATTCAAAACGTTCTATTTACCGCACTAAGATTTTATTATTTGCATTAAAAATTTTATTTTGTTATTTATTTATTTATGATATTTTATTTGAAATTGTCACATTAAAATCTATACTTCGCTCAGCTCAACTCGCCATGCGCAGCGAAGTGGCGGTTCCTAGTAAATTTGTGTCTAATTTACGTTCATTAGTAACGTGTATCATACAAAGGATTGACAGAACAATATTTAGTTACTAATGTGCACACATGTTACAAACAATATTCTTGCTCTTTCCACTGTTGCACAGACTCGACGCTTTGTTGCTGTGTATTATTTGTTTTGTAGTCGTATTTAGAATCGTAACTATCTAGTGAGATTGTTGTTTGCGTGTACATTTGCACGGCAGTGTTAATTTAGACAAATAGAACCATTTTCAGGCTGTACTTTAAATATACATTACTTATAGTAATAGCAATCTAGTAAACTTACTTCATCTCAAAATAAGATTTAAGATTTACCTCTGTTTACAATTTGAAGTAACGCATTTTATATTTAATATAACATCGTCTTAACAATTATTTGGTAACAGTTAATTATAATCTTTACAAAAGACGAATGTAGAAAAGTATACCGTATGGCTTCATGATAATAATCTTATTGAATGATAGATATATTTTCGATATTCATCTTAACTGATGAAATTAAATGTTAAACGAAAATGCAAGTTTAAAATGTTGATACTACCGCCTTGATTGACGTACTGAAAGTTAATTTATTACCGGCTTTGAGGAATAAATGGGCTTACTTAAATCGACTCTCGTTTGATTGTTCTTATTGTAGAGATCGTATTGTCAACTCGTTTTAAAGATATACGAGCGGCCATTCCTCACAGATGCTCCCCTCTGTATAATTTAAAAGCGGCATATTTGAACGATGTGTGTTTTACAATGTTCATGCCATGCAACTGACTCTTAATCCTTTTTTTAGTTGTATGGAAGCTCAGTTTTTAAATTATAGCTGCTTAAATACTGGCTATCTCTGGCATGTCTTTATATTAGTTGACGCTATTTTACTTTCTTACTTGTGAAGAATGTTGCTATAAAAACAAAAATGATATTATTAATCTAACAACTTCATATTATCTCTTTCTCTTCCTAGCTCTAATCCTATATAGTGGCGGAGTCATATTTTCGTATGCTTCTCCTTCAGTTAGTTTCTGTCTTTGACATCAATTGTACCTTGGCATTAACTGTAATGTCTGTGGATACTAAATCTTCCCTTGTCTTGTGTCTGCCTCTTGACTGTGTTGATATTATAAAAAGACGAACTGTTTAAATACCATCAAAACATTCAGATAATAATACTTTAATAAGTTTATTGCTGTCTAAATGTTTTAGATTGTTTATAATGTTTTGTTTTTACGTGAACATTCTAGCGTTGCGAGTGTTGTATAAATAGCATTAACAGGGTTTTACATTGTCCTGTTTCGGTGTGAAATAATGTAACGTTCCCGAGTTTCATTATAATACAAATTTTAGCCGGGGCTCTATTACGAAGCAGTTTCCCTGATTAAGGGTATCGTGTCGGTGTACCTATATTCAGTGGCGACAGCGCGGCAAATAGGCGATCGTGGAGTCCACAATGGATTTATAGCCGGAGTGAGGACTAAATTCGTGGATGCGGCATTAAATATAGAAAATGTACAATATTTTGTCCTTTACTATTAAAATTATATAAATAAAAAAATATAATTTGTTGTAATATTAACATTACCTCATTAACAAAAAATTCAGTGTTTCTCCTGTGTCGTGCTCGGCCGAAGTAAATTTTGTATGCACAATAACATTACTGTTGGTAATGAATATTGTAAAATATACAACCTTTTTCATAGTATTTCTAACTTCCAGTACATGTTTACCTAAAGTAATTTTTATGTACTTGTCCTTAATCAAGTTTAGCTAACTTGTTCTACGAATGAATTACGTTAAAATTAAACTGTAGCTGTAATTTGATTTAGGTATATATATAATTTGTTTAATGATTTTTTATATCAATGAATATATGTAATATTTTGCATTAATGCAAGAAATGTAACATTTAATATTTTAGTCACGTTAACGTTCACCTTCATCGTTCCATGTTCTGATTTCGATAGGCCCATGCGGGCTCTAAATTGAGGCTTCGACGGCCGGTCAGACATTATGTTCCTGGATAGACATGCTTTTGTCAGGGCGATTCAAAGGTGGTTACTCGAAAGTGGGTCAGCTGGGATTTCTAAATGGCGTATTATGTTATACCCGTCGTTTCGGTTTCTTCCACTCGTTTTTATTTAAACCGAGAGTTAACTAGCATTTAAGAGTACATTTCATCTCTATTTATTGACGACTCAACTAATTTATCGTAGTTTGTGTATATTTGCATAATTTATTTATGGATAATGTTTATAAAATCCCAGTACATGTTTTGTGCAATATCAGCCGCCTCATACAAATAATTGTTGCATTAAAATGTTTTAAAAACAAAACGATTTGTATGTTGTATTCGATAAGAAGTTTTTGAACACTGTACCTCTTCGCCTCTCGCCTTCAACATTTCTACATCTCACAGGGTTAACTGGCATGGAATGCCAATATAAACATTAAATCTCCTTTATATCGTATGGAAAAGTAATCAAAAACGTACGTAAAGTTTTGTAATAATTCTTGTGAATTGTTTCATAATGAGTTTAAAATTTGTTTTAATCAGAATTATTCGTATGCTTCGGTTGGCAAAGAGTAATGAAGATATTCGAGGAAATAACTGAAGTTTTGAAGTGTGGCCCGTTATAGCAAATGGCGGGTGAAAAATTTCTACGGAATATAAACAAAGGCTTGTTTGGCCGTCGCTTGTAGCGGCCGCGGGGAGGTGACAGCCTCATTTCGGCAGGCGGATAAGTGCGGGCGTAATCTGTGCTCCGGCTCGTGTAAATGCAAATTGTCCCATAAAGCGATAGCTCAGAGCTGCTCCACCGTCCTGCCCCCTCCACCCCGTCCCCGTCCCAGCTCCCTTAATGAAGAGCAACTCCTCGGCCGCCTGAAGCGCGTACGTCATCTCAACAGCGGTTTACTGGCCCCTGCAACACTAAATTAGACTCGTCCGTAAATTGGTTTACCTGAACGATACACCGTGTATTTTAGTCGCATATAAGCTATTGGATATTTCATTCAAGCACTATCAAGCCTTAATCTTTGAAGCAGAAAAGATTATTTTAAGGTGCATGTGAACCCATACTAATCTACCTTTATTATGTCCAATCATTTGCTGGACTTGCAAGTGCAAGCAGTTTCTACTATAAATGACAATCTATAAATATCTAGTATTAATATTAATAAACCAAATAAATTTCTAAATAAAAATCTATTTTTATAAATCATAAATTGTTGATTGGTATAATTTCCTACAACAAAAGTATTCGTTGACGTCGTTCAAAGCTTGACTATGTCTAAGGTACTTTATAGTAATTTTGCGTTTACTGCAGCTAAGTTTCTGTCGCAGGAAATCGTCTAGATATCAAACATCAACGAGGAACATTACTATGTTCCACTTTAAATAGAGTTGTACCTAGTAAAAATACTGGGGCGATGAGGCTGATGATGATAGCTGATAAGCTATTTGTGGTGCTGTGTATACCACCCTAATTAGCTACACGTTTTTATAGGCATGTATATTAATTATGTTCAGATTCATCTCCTTTATCTGTTTGCTTCATTGAAAAAAAATTAAACCAGAATTAGAGTTTGTTACAAGTACCACCTTTAAATTTGCTTAATGTAAAATGCTGTAGTACTTTAAAAAACATGTGTAGATGTCGAGTTATTTTTTTAATGTCAGGTAAGTGAATGGGTTACGTGCATTTGAAGTTGAAACAAAATTAATCAGAAAGCAACTGAGTAAATCGCATGCAGAGCCGCGATGGCGTCTAGACACCGGTTGCGAGTTCAATTTAAAGTTAAACGGCGATTGGTGCCATTTTCAGCTTTATTCTCATTATTCTTCTTTGTTTTGCGATTGTTCAAATGCAAATAACGTGCACTCGCTTTAACTATAGCGGAGTACTGCATACGTATGACTGACTTTAAAGCGCATGCGTAACGAACGGTATACAAGAGTAATATCGAAATACCTGCTCGAGAAAACGGAGCTAACATGTGCTGCAGTAGAGCGATACTTTAGTAATCTAATATCAAAGCTACGCGATACTAATAAACGATTAGCGATTAATAAATGTTTCAGTGCACAGAGCTGCGCCTTAAGCGGTTGTAGGTGAAACAATACGTTGCCGCACAGGGACCCCGTGTTGAATTACAAATACGAAGACTTGACTTGAATTCGAATGGGGCGGACTATTTGTACTTGAGTCTCGAATACAGTTTCTTCGTTATATTGTTATATCAATGTGGGTACGACTCACGCAGATCATTCACGCTGCCGAACCGTACCCGCAGGTCTCACGTGAACGTGGCCTGAAAATGTTTCACGTTGTGCTCGGAACGAATAATGTTTCGTAAATATCCTGTTCAGCAAGCGGTACCGCATAAAGTACGTCGGAATACGTTAGTCCAAAGAGAACAGAGCGACGCAAATGTACTCGTACAATGTTTTCCGTTCCTTGAATATATAAATGAAATACAAACAAAAGCTACGTAACGCCACGCCAATGTTACCTACACTTTAATATTATTTAAAAGTTAGATACTTTATTAGAATACTTTAAAATATATCTGTATAAATATACAAAATGTTATACATCAAGTTAGAAAGAATTAATCAACAAACGGCAAAGGCTTTTTTCGTAATTAAATTTAATAATTTGTAATAAATTCCTACATTCTCATTAAAAAAATATATACATTTTCTATGCTATATGAATGAAGTTACAACAAAATGTCAAAAACACAACTGGAGTCTTTTCTTCAAATAATCGTCCTTTTTTTAGATTAATACCAGAAATCGTTATTCCAATTTGGCGGAAGTTTCATTGTTAAAAGCATACATAATAAAGCGTAATTTAACTTACTATTAAATAGTAACGAATGATTACGCCTGTGATAGCTATTCTACTAAATCATTGCACCGGGAACAATAAAATTGTATAGAAATTCTATGAACAATGTTTTTATTACTACTTTTGTTGGAGCTCGTATCAATATGGCGATGTTTATAACTTTTTGTGTGTTAGATTCCAGATTATTTTAAATTAACTTAACGA
>DWHU01001898.1:0-11127 GCA_018247975.1 Parides photinus
GAGGTGAGGCTGGCTTAGACAGCTCACCTGGAGCGGCCTCCTCGGGCCGGCCCTAACTCCACGGGCCAGCCGGGTAGGTTCCTCTTCGCTTCACCATGGGTTACCAAGCCACGGTTACTAGAGCCCCTCCGCCACGACAAGGCGAGAACCTGTTCGTGGGGGAGACTGACACACTGCTCCAACCCCAAGAAATTAATTGGGAAAACAGAACAGGGAGTAAGAAAAAAAAATATGGGATAGTGTACATAAAGGACTGTATTGGAAGCTCTTACTCAACAGATATACTGCAAAAGAAATGATGATTATATAAAATAAACAACAACAGACAAACATTAGACAAAAATATATTTAGCACAAATAAAATCATAACTTCTTTTTTCTTTTTGCCTTCAGAAACATTTCTTCTTCCTCACTTTCACTACTATCTTCTTCAACACTATTTTCTGCAAAAAAAAACTTAAAAATTTGTACCTTTTTGATTAGACCAACAAACAAAAATTAAAATATTGGGTAATTATAACAAAAAAATTAAAAATATTATATGAAAACATGAATACATTGAGACACTTGTATAGTATTATGCATGGTACTGTTTTAGTTAAGAAGTGGAATAGGTTTCTACATTAGGTAACAAACAAATACTTTTATATAAATATAATCTGTTCTCTACACCCAAAACATAAAGTATAACCGGAGTTGCTCCTGGATGTGTAATAGATATGCTATTATAAAAGAAACAGCGACAGACTCCAGTTAAGAAAAATTTCGCGATAGATTCTCTACCTACATTGGTGATAGTTTGAACGCAAATAATTCGTAATTCATCATTTGCCTGCCCTTATCCCAATTACTTGTAGTCGGCGCAGTATTATGTCCTCTTCTTCCATTCATCTCTATCATACGCAGAGTCCACATTCACACCCTTCTCACACATATCCTTTTTCACACTATCCATCCATCTCTTTTTCGGTCGTCCTCTCTCCTTGTATCCCTCTACATTCAGATCCAACACTCTCCTCGTAAATAATTCGTAATTAAATAAATTAAAACTCTTTTCATAATTTCAATAATTTTTTCATAATAAGTTTATCTTTTAACATGTATCATGAAAAAGGTCAATTTAAATAATCATTACCATTATCACCTCGTCCTATCAGTTTTGTAATTGCTGTATTCGCTAAATGTTTAAATTCTTCTAGAGATTTTAACAAAAGTAAGGGATCAGTGTCAGTTTCTTTTATAACTGTGTCAATATCTTCACCCTTTTCCGAAATTACTAACTTAAGTTCATGAACCATTATGTGTGATGTACGAAACACTTTCTTAACTTTAAAAGTGTTTTATTAAGAGATATGTAATTAATTTAAATAACATTTGTTCACTATTAGTAACTTAAGTAACCTGATTCTTCATATAAACATTTAATAATGCATCATGTTGACATCTGTCAATAGCATGCGGCGTTCGTGATGTGACGAATGTCACAATGGTATACATTATACCCTGGAATGTGCATCAACGAATTCTAGCACTACTGCATGCCGGCCATTCTTATAATTTGATATCAGTATTTCGACACACGAAATAAAATAAAGACATAACGTTGTAACAAATATCCAAGTAATAAACGGGCTTCGATTCAACACAACATTTACATTGAACACACACGCTGTTCGAAACGATAACGCTTTGTGTAATATACTTTCGATCTTTGTACTGGTAAATATAAATTGTGTGGGACGGCATACACGCGCTATCTTAAAAGCACTCGTTGCATAAAATATATGTGCGCCTTATAAATCAATTGTAGGTTGTTATCCTACATTGAATCTATTCACTTAAAACAATTTACGAGGTTGAAGATTTAATCTGTGATCGCAAGCCGGCTAGACGTATGTAGCTGTCAGTTCCACATTCTGCTTAAGATAAACCAATTTATTTTGTAAGGTAGTAAGTAGATTTTAATTTTGCAACATTATAATAAAATCTACAATATGGTGGTAAGAAACTATAACGAAGAACTTAAATATCTAGAAAAAGTTAATCCACACTGTTGGAAAATCAAAAAAGGGTTTCAACCAAATATGAATGTGGAAGGAGTATTTTATGTTAATAATACGCTTGAAAAATTAATGTTAGAGGAGCTGAAGAATTCTTGCCGACCAGGAATGACCGGAGGTTTCCTGCCAGGAGTAAAACAAATTGCAAACGTGGCTGCATTGCCTGGGATCGTGGGCCGTTCTGTAGGTTTACCAGATATTCACTCAGGTTACGGCTTTGCCATAGGTAGGCATTGCATACTGCAGTTTCACATCTATTTGCTATTTTTATATCTATTAGCTTGAATATAACAATATGTGTAATTATTTCACTGTATATCAGGAAATATGGCAGCTTTCGACATGTCTGATCCTAAATCAATTGTATCGCCTGGAGGTGTCGGTTTTGATATTAATTGCGGTGTTCGATTGCTAAGGACAAATTTACATGAGAAAGATGTACAACCAATTAAGGTAATATATAAATTAAATTATATTATGATGTAATTTTGGTACTAATTATAAAATCAAATGTCACATTTTCGTTATTATAGGAACAACTCGCGCAAAGTCTTTTTGATCACATACCTGTTGGTGTTGGCTCAAAAGGCATTATACCTATGAATGCCAGAGATATGGAAGAGGCTTTAGAAATGGGGATGGACTGGTCTTTAAGAGAAGGGTATGTTTGGGCTGAAGACAAAGAGCACTGTGAAGAATATGGCCGTATGTTGAATGCAGATCCTTCAAAAGTCAGTTTAAGAGCAAAAAAGAGAGGTTTACCTCAACTAGGCACTTTAGGCGCTGGGAACCATTATGCTGAAATACAAGTAGTAGATGAAATTTATGATAAATATGCTGCTGGTAAAATGGGTTTAGAAAGAACTGGACAAGTTGTTGTTATGATTCATTCTGGAAGCAGAGGATTTGGGCATCAAGTTGCTACAGATGCTTTAGTACAAATGGAAAAGGCTATGAAAAGAGACCAAATAGAAGTGAATGATAGACAATTAGCATGTACAAGAATAAATTCTGTAGAAGGTCAAGATTATTTAAAAGCCATGGCAGCGGCTGCAAATTTTGCTTGGGTAAACCGTAGTTCAATGACATTCCTAACACGCCAAGCATTTGCAAAACAATTTAAAATGGCTCCTGATGATTTAGATATGCATGTGATTTATGATGTGTCCCATAATATTGCTAAGGTTGAAGAACATGTTGTTGATGGCAAAATGAAGACACTATTAGTTCATCGAAAGGTAATCTTATAGAATTATTTTGTCTATATTTTAATAAGAGATAAAATGGAATATTATTAATCAATCATTAATATTGATGTATTATTTTAAGGGATCTACAAGGGCATTTCCACCCCACCATCCTCTAATACCAGTAGATTATCAATTAACTGGTCAACCTGTATTAATTGGCGGCTCTATGGGTACTTGCAGCTATGTTCTTACTGGAACTCATCAAGGCATGACTGAAACTTTTGGCACTACCTGTCATGGAGCGGTAAGTATTGATAAAACAGATGAGCATTCTTATTTAATTCTAAAAATATCATCCATACTAAATTATAAAGATGCATATCTTTTTTAGTATCAAAATAATATTTCCCTTTACCAGTGTTTCAAAGAGTAATAGTTTTTTGAGTTTGATATAAAAATTAAAAGCTTTGATTTATTATGATATCTTATTTGGTTTCAAATTATGTAATTTTGCACCATATTTTTTACATATTATGCAACTGAGATGTTGTCTTCGGACTGCCCCATATGATTTATAATGTTTTGATTTCATGAACAATTGTTTTGCGTTTATTTCTACAGTAAATATTTAATGATAAATTTGTTAATACACTTTCACTGACTCATTACTTTCATTGGTATTCTTTACTTGATGTCTATTAAACTAATTGTTTGTTAGGGATCCTTGCGAGTGCCATCTGTCATGAAAGGATGAAGCTATTTTCTGTCAATACTATTAAGGACTTGGTTATTTAATTAACTGAGTTTTGGATGGTTGTTGAGACAGATCGTTTTTTAATTATGTTCTTGTAATTGTGGTGCTGTGGGACTTGTAAATTGGTAATGGTGATGAAAGATGGTCTTGTGACTGATCAATGTACATTTGTGCTATACATACTCTGATACAATGAGCTGAGACCCTTTATTATTCTCCCGATCGACCAGTGCGGTCATGCTGCTGCTTGTATGTGGGTAGAGGGTGCTTCTGTGGCTTCAAGTGTGATTTGATTGTACTCTTGTGTTAATACCCCCCTCGACTTTAACATATTAATACTGGTTATGAAGTATTTACTATTTGATTTTCTAAATATTTTAATTTTGTTGATCAAAATCTCTAAATGATAAAAGTATGTATGTATGTACTAGTATACATAAAAACTTACCTATTTACCAAAACAATTGTAGTAGATTTTTGATTTCATAATTAAATATTTCAGGGTCGTGCATTGTCACGTGCAAAATCTAGAAGGAACATTGATTATAAAGATGTGCTGCTGAAACTCGAAAGCATGGGTGTTTCAATTAGAGTTGCATCACCAAAGTTGGTTATGGAGGAAGCACCGGAATCTTATAAAAATGTTACAGATGTTGTAAATACATGCCATGCTGCTGGTATCAGCAAGAAGTCTGTCAAATTGAGGCCTATTGCCGTTATTAAGGGTTAAAGACTTTATGGTATTAAAGTCTATTTTATATTATAATAGATTGCTTATTCCATAAGATATTTATCATCATCATCATCATAATGTCAGTCTAATAGTGATAATTCAGGGAAATCACTCCATTAAATACTCATACAAGGGGTAACTATTATGTGGTGCCCAATAAAAGATCCTCTGGCCTTAATGTCTATGTGATTTATATTGTACTCTGCTTTGTAATTCAGTATGTGTAAAATGTAACCCAAAAATACTTCGATATAACATTTATTTTGTTTATTTCAGAGCATGTAATTAACTAATTTGAATATTTTACACTACTATAATACTGTTTATGTTTTCACTAATTTTAGTATATTTTACTGTATGTATTAAATGTGTTTAAATCATTTTTAATTTATCTGCGATCACCACAAGCAAGGCTGTACCAAAGAAGAAAAGTCCGGGCGGCAAAACTGCAGTTGTGTGATCGACCTCATCTGTAATATAAATTACTGATTATTGTTGATGGCAGTTTTCATTTATCACTTTTATTTTCTTATATAATAAAATAAACATAATTTTCTTTTAATAATAATCTTTTGCTTATATATCTTTACTGTATTTGTTTAAGGTTATTAACCCAATTATAAACATAACTTCAGCACTCATGGTGATTCGAATGCAGCTTTTTCTTTGTGAAAGAACAACAAAACTGGTACATAGCGTGTTTTAAAGTAAATTGTATTTTTTTAAACAAATTGAAATAATTTTCAGATGATATTAAAATTATTTAAAATAAAGCACTTCAATCTCAGGAAAATAATAAGTAGGGACAAATTCGGTACATTTGATAAGTAACATATGATTATTTAATGATGTATGTAACAACACGTTTTTCATATAGTTTAAAATGGTTAACTTTTCGTCCTGTCGCATATTAAGCGATTGTTTCAAGAGACCTCTGTAGAGAGTAATCAACACAGCGTGGGTACTACCGCGGCCACCATGAAGCCATTTTTTCCGAAAGTAGCAGAGAGATTTGCTTACGAAGTGCTCTCCCTATGCATACAAAGTTAACGTATGACATTGAATAGGAAACAGGAATAAAAATAAGTGTTCATAGCTTACACGAGATTGTAGGAAATTAATTGGTAATACGCAAGTTTTGTAAACATTGTTTAAAAATTTGTTGTTGTTAACGATACAAATAGGGACAAATAAATATTACTATAAATGTATGTACACAATATTGCTGTTAATAAGATATAAAGAAGAATATATGTCCTAATATATGACCTAGAATAGAAAGAAATGTAAATAGTGTAAATTAGTTAGAACATGGAAATGAAATAAAAGGATGGAAAAATAAAGCTCTCAATAATAATATCAGGAAGATATAAAAAAAAACAGTAAAACTTTACATGTTTTGTATAATATTTCTATTGATTTAATACAAGCTATTTATGCGTTTAACAATGTTACCTGACTGTAGCCTACGTTGATCAGGCTTGTCGCTCGTCCATCCCATGCATCTATCTAAAGCGCCTTCCCATCGCATTCGTCGGATTTCACGTTCTATAGAAATCACATATACATTATCTGGTAACGCAAGTGCTACATCGCATATTTTGACTTAAACAACTTAGCTGATGCGAGCTAGCAGACACATGGGGTATACGACCTAATTAACACATACATGCTAAATAAATTATGTTTGTGTTAAATGGTTGTGACATTGTTTTTATGTTGAATGGTGATCGCCACTAATTGTCCCAAATATCGTTAATCCTTAACAAGTTTATTTACTAACTCAACCCCAAACTTAACCTACACTTATTTGCTTGATTAAAATACCCCATAAATTTTTTAACATGTTTTATCAGAGTACTTACGTATCGCAGGTATTGGTAACTTTATTTATGATTCACAACCAAAAATAAATTTCGTGTTATCACATTTCAAAAATTGTACATCTATATAGTTTTATAATACTTTAAAATTCGTTTTCAGCATATTCTTTTATTATTCATAATCATTGGAAAGTTCCATCAAATTCGTTAAAGAAACAAACTTTGAAGCTATTGATATCAATGTGAAGGTTAAATCAATTATCGTCATTAATTGTACAATATTACATAAGATAACAAAGGAATAAATGTTGGCGTGACCATCTAATAAAATTATTAAGTTACCAAAATTAATCAAATATCAGTGCAAAAACGTATTAAAATCATCGTTTTAGTAAAATTTCATTGTAGTATTTTTTATATTTATGGATGTCTGAATTTAATCACGTTTTTATTAGTCATGTAGGGGTTTAAGGCACTGCCATAATAACGTTGCGAATATCGAAGTGTCCAGACCTCACAAGACGTCATCGTCTGTGCGTAAACGAAATAAATAACAAAATTTAACCTGCAAGAATTACCTCAATTAAAAATAAACAATTGAGCAGATTATTTTAATAACTTTTTATAAAATCATAATTCTTAAGATGTTAGTGGTGCTAGAATCGATAAAAAAATATTTCTCGAGTCTTAAATATAAAACGTATATAAACTAACCTTCACTAGATATAGCTGGCATGAAGATGTCTGAAGGAGGGCTGGGTGTTGTTGACGTCCAGACATCGAGTGCTTTGCCTGCTGCTATAGCGGCTCCGAGTGCCGTACTTTCCATCATTAATGGACGTACCTAAAATAAATAAATAAGAGAAACAATAAGCTAATAATAGATATGAAGCGATAAAAAAAGTATAGTAACATTCGCGTCTTTTTGTTAACATCAGAACGATTGTACTTACGATTGGTATACCAATGACGTCAGCTTGCATTTGCATAAGGAGTGAGTTTTGTGCAGCGCCTCCGTCAGCGAGTAAGCGATGCAAAGGGGCGCTGTCCGCGGTCATCGCTGCGCAAATGGCACCCGTTTGTTGACAAACCGCCTCAAGCGCCGCGCGGACCAAATGCGCGCCGCGCGTCTTGCTACTTAATCCGCATATTACACTAGAAAAAAATACAAAATATTTTTTCATATTCTTACTTTTAACTGTTGCCGTCTTCTTTCGAACATAAGTCTTCTCAACGGAGTTGTTGACGGCGGGTCCGATCTGGTGCCACCAGCATCCAAATACTCATTTCGATATTCACCAGGTCATCGGGCTCCTTGTATGTATATTAAATCAATTTTTTTTTTTTCATTTATTAATTTTTGTCATTTTTTTTTTAATTTCTGTAATATTTTACATCGGCTAATACTTCATCTTGAATTATATATATTTTGCCCAGAATACTTTCGTCATTATAGGTTGATTATCAGCCAAAACACTAAAATTATACATCAAATTGGCAATATGATAAGCATAGTCAACCATGTGGGTTACCAAAATTTTCAATAACCAATTAACTACATTATTTATATGGGCCTCTTATTTGATCAAGATACCTTCATCATAATTGATCGCCTTAAATATTTGCTGCTTACCCTCTTGCATCTATTTTCCAATGTGGTGAATAAAGGCCATTAAATGCTGGTACAAAACATAAATCGCTTTCCTCGTCATCACTGACCTCTGATGCTTGTGTTTCTGAATCCGCAACATCATTTAAAATTTCTAATCCATTTTGTAACCATTTCAAGGTATCACCTATTAGAAACTTTATTTATGTATAAATTATGCACATTAATATATAATTTACATTTAAAATAAACAATCACCTGCAACAGCCACAGATCCTTCTAAGGCATAGACGGGAGCAGCATTCGGTCCTAGTTGGTAGGCTACTGTTGTAACTAATCCATTTTGTGAGTGTATAATTGATTCACCTAAAAAAAAAATTTTTTTTATAAAGAAAATAGCAAAATAGTTATGCCTGGTCATATATTATACCTGTGTTGTACAACAAAAAACATCCAGTACCAAAAGAACATTTAGCTTGACCAAACTTGATACAATTTTGCCCAATTAATGCAGCTTGTTGATCACCTAGGCACTGAAACATTAAATGTAGTAAGTAAAATCAAAGTTAAACTTCTTTCTATGCTAGTATTTATAACAAAATACCTAATTTTGAGATACAATAGATAATTTAATTAACACTGGAGCAGGTTTTTAAACTACCTTTTATTAAATGAATAAAATATATGATGACCATAACCTATTATATTTGTGTGACTATGTACTCTATAATTGTGTTGCAAAAAAACATATTTTTTTTAAGTAATATTTAATCCAGCAACCCACACTTGGCCAGATGAGAGAATGCCTTGGGTGACATCAATAGGTGGTAGGCTGTTTATTATATTTATGTAAGACTTAATACAAAATACCTTTATTTTTATAAAAATATATATAGATGCAGTGACAAGCAATGTAGTGTAGGCTTTTTTGTTAATAAATAAAGCTACATATAATATTTATTTAAAAATTAACTATGAACATTCATACCCCAGCTATTGGAGTTCCAAGAAATGGTCCTTTAGAGAAGTAACCATATACTTCAGAAGAACTTTTAATCTTTGGCAGTATTCCTATAGGTATGTCAAAAAATCTTAACAATCTCTTGTCCCATTGTAAGCTTTTTAAGGACATTAATTGAGTGCGAGAAGCATTGGTAACATCAGTTGCATGTGCTCCACCTTTGCAGCCTCCAGTAAGATTCTATAAATTTCAGATAAATTAAAATGTAATAAACCATTTTTATATGAATAATACCACAACATGATGTCACAGTGTTTGATGATAAACCAATAATTTTAATAAAATGTACAGTCTAGTTAACAAAAAAAACTTACAGTATTCTATTATAAAGAACTTAATTAAAATTCCTATCTACCAAAAATTAATAACTTATTAGTATAAAAATAAACATTTTATGGAAAACTAATTACAATTTAAACAAAATCCCATACTGTTACCCATATAAGCCATGAATCAACTGTTCCTGCCATGCATTCTTCAGCTACAACAGCATTTTTTACTACAGTCACATTTTGAAGTAACCATCTTAATTTCACTGATGAAAAATATGTTGACATTGGTAGCCCACTGGTTTGTGACACTGCATTGGCACATTGTACCCCTTTAGTTTTAATTAAATCATCTACAATCTTTGACGTTCTGTCATCTGACCCCACTGAAAATTAAACTGTCTTTTCAGAAAGTACTTTGGGCTTGATTATAAATGATGTAATATTATTTTAGCTTACATATAGCACTATAAAGTGGTTCTCCTGTAACTGAATTCCATGCTATAGTTGTTTCTCTTTGGTTTGTTATACCAATTCCTACAACATCTTCTGGATTAATATCTAATTTTTTTAGATTATCTACAGCAACCTGGAAAATAAAAGGATAATTAACTTATTTTGACATATGTAGTATATTCATAATTTTTATTAAATTAATCACCTTGGAAGAAAACAAGAAATGGTATATAGCCTTTTATATCTTCCTCATGTACACATAATAATTTATTCAATATGATAACAGAAACAAAATGCATAGACTACTATATTAAACATAATATCAAACATAGCGAATGTAAAACATATTTATATGGTAGTATTGTTCTATATAATTTGAGTTGATTAGTATCCAACTATTTGCATTCATTAATACATAAAAAGTGAACTAAGATTAAATAAAACATACCTCAATACATTCTAAAACGGCGTTTAAAATTTCTAAAGCATCTTGTTCAATCCATCCTTTTTGAGGACTAAACCGATTTAAGTTAACCTGATGATAAGTTAATACTTCTGATGTATTGGCAGCAAATACCTTGAACATGAAACTTACCTTACACACAAAAAATAAACAAATATATATTAACTAATTGTAATAATATTATACCAAAAATTTCACATTTGATGCTCCTTCATCTACAGTTCCTATCAATGGACCGAATTTGCCAAATTCTCGCATATTATACGTAAACTACATTTCGGATCAAATATTTTTTATAATAACACCTAACTTTTTATTTTATGTTGAACTATAACATTAAACTTGGTACAAACAGTTATTTTTCATCAGACATATGTCAATATCAGCTGATTTTCTGTTTTAAAAAGTTTACGTAACTTATTGAAACCACAGATAGTCACCATAAAGTTTTATTTTAAAAATAAGCTTAAAAGGAAGTGTTCAGTTTCAAATGAACGAAGGAAATCTGCGATGTTATTCATAAAAGTCAACTGTGTGGAAAGGTTGAAATGTAGAATAAATTTTATAGGGTGTCAATAACTGATTATTTTTTTTTATGTGTTGCGAAATACTGTGCAATGACATTTTTAGTTTAAAACTTTTCATTCAATAGAAAGTTATATCCAAGTCAATAATAGCCGTGATAGCCTAGTGGTTACGGACCTCGGCCTCCGAATCGGGGGTCGTGGGTTCGAATCCAGGCGCGTACC
>DWHU01001899.1:0-11127 GCA_018247975.1 Parides photinus
CCAGATTATGTGAGACATCAGTGTCACACAACGGATCTAATTGCTTTCAATTATACAATAAGAAGAAGACTAGGATTGGGCAAAAAGATTTTGCAAAGTATTAAATTTTTCATGACCTAGAAATGGCAAAACCATTCATATGATAACAGAAACTGCCATTATAAGTAAAAAATGCCTATATCATTACTGTCTTATAGTAACAGGTCAGAAGTAGTATTAAATTATATCTACCTCTGTATAAAAGAGTGCTTATAGATCCTATAAATGTAGAAGAAAATATCTATTTTAAAATATATATTTTAAACATAATACTTAAAAAGCACATAAACGATTTGTTAAAGAGCAAAGGTTCATTATTAAAAGAAAGGTGGAAATGAACATAAGTTGTAGTTTAGATGACAATGAGATATACAATGATATTTTATTATCAATCATATATGCACAAAGATAAGAGTAAAGGATATTTAACAAATTAATTTATATCATCCTTGTTAACTGATATCTAACCATAAAATAATAAATATCTGATAGAAACTGTAAGTACTTACTTCTTCACTTTATCAAAAGCGTCATCCTTTAAAATACCCAAAAGTGTCGAAGGCAATGAAGGGTCGGCTTTATTAACGTCAACAACTTGATCATCTACTAAATACCCAACGCGATATTCACAAGGACAGTCTTTGGTTGTAAATTGAACGAGTTTCATATTGTTTTGAGTTCCAACAGAAAAGTTTCTTACTGCACCTAATAGCACTTGCTTATTGAGATAATTTCGGACCGTAGACCCGGTTTTTATTGACGTTATCGCACCTTTAACTATACTTGTGATACCCGTCATATTGGCAGTGTATTGATAAAATAAATCAAGCAAAATATATTATGCAATGCTCTTTTTAATCAACATCATAAATATATTTATTGTTATTCTGTTATGTATAAAGTTATATTATTATGACTAAATAAATAACCTAAAATATATAATATATTTATATAACTTGTTTTCTGCTTATTAAAATTATTTTTTAATTGTTGCATTTAAACGAATTTGACAGATGCCGTACATAAATAATCTAGACAAGGTTTTTATGTAGTTGCGTTCCGAAATTCAAAATACATCTATGTATTTTTAAATAATTGAGATGAGGTTGTGTCTTAACGCCCTGTAATATCTATATATTCTGTAATATATCTTTTAATTTATATGTACTATCTATATTTATGGTATTTTATATTTATCATATCCCGTATTATATTATCACCTAGTGTATAACGCTGCACCCACACTACTGTTCTCTGCTCAACCCTGTGGTTGAATGGTGGAGAATGCCCTTTGGCATTAAATCCGTCTTTTTGTCCACTTTTGTGTGTGCATAAAAAGTTTTTAAATAAATCAAAATTATTGACTTCCCTTTCTAACTACAGTCTAGTTGTATTGATAATAACAGGTTAATGAGATATCACTTAAGACTAAATAAACAACGATATTGATTGTTAATTCTCAATTAAATCGCGAGAAATTTTACCGTTCGGGGATTATATTTTTTTACACAGTTGTTCAGATGCAAAAATAGTCATAGGAAAGATACCAATTCATATGTCCTCCAAAAACGCAACCTGTTAACAATAATAGCCATTTTTGAACCACATGTTAAATACATTAATAACACCGCTTCTCACACATTAAATGCTTAATACTTGTGTAGTGCAATTCTTTAAATCCTTATATCTCAAAGCGGTCCAGGTGAACGATGGAGTTACAAAGTCCACGACAGATTCGCCAGGTCTATGTAGGCGTGACAAAAATATAGATAATTTAAAGGGTGAAGGTAAACAGTGAAGAAATAAAATAATTGCTTGATTTCGCCTATTACTAATTTATTTATTTATTTAACTCTTTATTGCTCACATTAAAATATGTAGATACGGTCAATAAAATTATCTGCCCATCATAGTAGGCAGCGAATATTTAATAAATCTGAGGGAAAATAGCACAATTTTGGTAGATGATTAAAAGTAAAAAGTCTGGGAGACTTTGTTATAAATAGTAAACACATGCTTAAGTTATGAAAAAAAATCCATTGACTGCTTATCCCAATCCAAAAATTCTTTTAAAGCAGGACATTCACCTTCTCAGAAATTTGATAAATGCTTGGATTAGCACAGTGAAAAAAGTATTTTGTAGGAATTCTAACCTTTTTATTTACCTGTGTTACAAAAAAATACCTCATCGATATCTAGACAACTTAATCTAGCTACATTTTAACATTTGTACTTAAATGAACAATGATAAAACAGGCATTTTACTGGTAGCTATGTTGATCAATAATCTAAACATTTGTTTTAATTTTATGACAATGGTTTTTTTCTTGTTATAAGAAATTCTTCTCTTGTATGATATGGGGCATATGGATCATCAACATAATATTTAGGTTTTTTCCAGAATTTTGTTACCATTTTATCAAGCATAGTACTTTGTGTTGCATTACAAAAAACATGTTGTCTTAGCCTTCTCTTCTGTGCTTCTGATTTTTTCCATAACTTTTTATGTCTACCAACTTTGGGTCTTATCCATCCTCCCCAGTGAAGTCTGAAGAATCTTCTTGTTGCTGCCTTCACAGTTTTCCTCTTTCCCCGTTTAAGGCTGAATTTAGTAACGTTTCTTACAGGTACTGGACTTATGTTATTGCATATCTCCAATATGTATTTGTTGTTTATAAAACTTTCATTAATTTTCGGGGTAGTAATAATGCTGCTCTTTGTATTAAGAGCAGTGAAATTTCTAACATTTTGACAAATAATGGTACTACTTTTTGGAAATTTTGTTATGGTAACATGAACTGTTCGAAGAGCTGGAAAATAATTAAAAAGAGGTTATAATAACAAGATTAATAAAACAAGAACTTGAATAGAAATGGAAAAGGAATTGAACAAACATTAAATAGAACTTACCAGAAAATACATAACGTAACATTATTGATAACTATATTTAGTAACACTGATTTAGAAAAGTATTTTGCAATACATATTCTGAAAAATATTTAAAATGTCAGTGTCACTTTTTTAACCCATTGAATCCTTCTTTGGAAATAGGCAAAGGTAAGACTATGCTGCCATTCTGATTCTGGGTATTAACTCCTTTTGATAAGATATACTTATTTAAAAATAAAAAACACCTATCATCGGAAAATGTATAATTGTAATGTATTTAAAATAATACCAAATCAGTTTATCTATGTTTCTGCGAAGTTGTAAAGAAATGTTTGTGCGCAGGAAATACATTTAGCGATTAAAAGTTTAAAAGTACCGGGGTTCTATTGCTTGTTTAATTTATATGTATCAAATATTGGTTTTAACTAATATTAGTTATAACTGTATATTATTATTTATGGCTGTTAAACATTTTTGACACATATTCTCATTGTCAGATATTTGACAGTCGAAGTGGAAGACGTTCGGTGCCGAAAATGTATAAATTTACAACACATTTGGCAAATCCAAATTTAATTCTGGTACGCTATTCTTTTGATAATTCAATTTTCGCTATTAATTAAACTTTATATCTATAATGCATTGTTTATGTTAGCTAATGCAAAATATTCTTTTTAATGTTTTGATTAATTTTATCTAATGTTTCTTAAAAATGTCGCACGTTATGCAAATTCTAGACGAATAAAATTGATTTCAAATGTTTATATATGTAATTGGAATTATAAAAACATGAACTTTGTTATTGTTGTCCCTTACATAACATTACCGTAATGTCATTTTCGTAATAAGTAACCTATGATTTTACAAGGCCGTTCTTGGCTAATTTTTAACTTTAGTTTTTTGTGCTAAAAAACTCAAAAAACTATTAAAGTTGGAAGTCTTAATTTTAATACAAGCATTCTAACGCTTCTAATAAAATGGAATTGGTTTGCATGTATTAATTATTATGTTAATAACAATTTGGTTGTTGTGTTTTTATAATACTTACTAACGACTAAAGTTAGGCCATTTTATTAAAAGGCTATTTAAATATTTTTTGTAGTTTGTGTTATTTACATAATTGTTGCTGGACTGCAGATGTTGCTGTGCCATCAAAATGTATATAATACAAGTAATGTCTATGATAATTTGTTGGTATTTGTATTAAAGTTATCATAAACAATAACCTAGTAAAATATTTTTTTGTAACAAAGTTTTATAAAGCAATTGGTCCTGTTGCAAATTAATTTAAAAAAGAATTTTTGTAGTAATAAAAAGTGTGTCAATGTTTTTTTTATTATCAGATTAGTACTTTAAGAAAAAGTCTGTTCCAAACAATGTTCTTAAATGTGTGTATGTGAAATATTTTTTGACATATTATGTACTTTATTACAGGTGAGAAAACAAATTGGTGATGCATCATGTGCGGCACTTATAGTGATGCGGACACCACGCCGAACTTATGCACATTTTGATAAAGACGCCTGCCCACCCCCTCCCAAACCAGCACCAAAATCACATAGGCTCTTTTGGAGTGCTGTTGGTGCTACGGTACTTACAGGAGCTGCAGTTGTTTATGCTAAGTATGTTTTTCATATAAATTTTATTTTAATTAACTTTAGGACTTCTGAGTTTAATAATCTTTATAACTATAAGTAATGCTCAATATAACTAAATAAAAAAAACCAAAGTGTGGCAAAAGAAACTTGGATATGTCTTATTTCTTATCTTTGCCATTTAAATGTATTGTTGATGACCACAATCAATAAACTAGACTGTAAAATTTTGGTCATCATACTTATATTTCCTTATTGATGCTTTAGATTTCAAGTTAAATTAAACTGACAATGTATTGATAATTGTGTTTTGGTATTCTTAACATTTTGCAAAGTACTGTTCGTTAGTTTATTTATAATATTTTCTTATTACTAGTGTATATTTCACTGTTGAATATATCAGTCAACATCAGCAACATCATCAGTCAATAAATGTCCACTACTATACTTAGGCCTGTCCCAAAGATGTTAGTACATGGCGAATAAAAAATAAATAAATGATAAACTAAAATAATATTAAGTATTGAATGTATTACAGGAGCAGTCCAGATGCTCGTAATTGGTTAGAATCCAATGCACCATGGGCAAATGATTTAATAGCACTTGTTTACCAAGAGAATACGACATATTGGAAGGCCACAACTAATCAAATCAGTAAAGCTTCCACTGCTATCAGTAACTTCTTGTTTGGAAAGGTGATGAAATATTTTTTATAAACTGCATAATCATTTTTTTTTTATTTGAGAAAGAGTCATTAGCTGATGGTTTAATGGTACACCCTTAATATTTGTGTGTCATTTGTAACAATGTTCAATGCACATCTTTGTGCAGGTTAATATTACATTGACGGGTTATAGTTACCTTGCTATACCAGTAATTTAACTAACACATGCTTTAAACCAGAGCTTGGCAAAGTGTGCACACTGTTGTGTTGTGAGACAGATATCGGAGTTCCTTGGTGCCTAACTAAACAGTAATTCAGTAACAGAGTCCTACTACCAGCAATTTCTTTTGTCAGACAAAAATTATTGTAAGAAACATCATATGCTACCTAAAGTATTTCTAAAGGTATCTATATTTCTGATTACCTTTGATTTTTCCTATATTTCTAATTGTACAATTATTTATGCTTTTCTATGGCAACCAAAAATAGCTCATGAACGTTTTCACTGATAGGACTCAGGATCTCCTTTTACAAGGATAGAGTCAAGGCATTTATCGATGATACAGACTAAATGTTTGCCTTTGTTCATGTAAGATTTTGTTCTTGGAACAAAGGTTTCTTCATGAAGTTTTCTTTTACAGGTAGCACACATTGTGTTAGGTCTTACAAGTTGACATATTTCTGCTTCTTACCTTTGTCTTAGTCACTGTTAGATAATATGGCCTATTTCGATGGTTCACAGGAAGGAGTTTCACCTCTTGATTTCAAACAAAGGTCTGAACAAGATCTAGAGAAAGATGCTGTCAATCACTTTGCACCCAAAGATTATAAATGTAAGTAATTTTTATTAATTTACATTAAGTAGTGTTGTTTCATAACTTGTTTGATTTTTCTCTTTTTTTAATATACTTACAAAATAATCAAAGCATCTTCATACATTCTCATCTTTTTCTTTATAAATGAAGACATTATCAAAAAAAAGGCAAAACAGTTTATGATAAAGAAAATTTTCACACATTCAATAAAAATGTATTGGTTGCAGGATGATGATATTAACACAACAACCATTTGATCCTTACTGTAAATATTGAACTAACAACTTATTTCCTTCTTTAACAGTGCCCCCCACAAAATTTGAACCACTTTACGTTCAAGAGAAACCACCATTGAAACCGGAAGTAGAAACTACTGGTAAATTGTTTTATCAATTACAATACAAATTAATATATTTTCATAAAACCGGTCCTTTAAAGAATATTAAATATGCCCAGTAATATTATTTCACCATATTTACGATCAAAAATCTATGTTCCCAAGTGCTGCAAGTTCTTATTAACTACATCAAATCTAACAAGAACATCTCATAGATTTTTTTACATCTAATAGATTAAAACAAATCTCGTATATTAATTTTACATCAGCGGCGTGAAAGTTTACTATTGTACAGTTATTATTTAAGATATATGTTACAACCAGCGGACTCTGCGAGCTTTGTTCTACCTAACAGTCAACAAATGAGCATATTTATAATATTAAAATAAACACAAAATTGTACTATTTTAATATAATTATATTTTTTATTATATCACTACAATAAGATACAGAATTTGATTGAATTAAATTGAACTTGAGCGGAAATTATTATGAATTTTCGTCCGTTGCAGTAAAATTTTGTACTTACTATCTTATTCTCGACGAAGACAAATCCAAAAATGCAAAAATCATGAAAATCGGTTTGGCTGTTCTTGAACTATACGTGTCGTAATTAACAAGACTTTCTTTTATGCACATAGATTAAACGTGGATATATTTAACACAGCGCCATCTATTGTATTCAATAAATGGCGCTATCTCAATCCGATCTATAGATATTGACACTGACTCTCAGATATCAAATAAATAATGAATAAAAAATCGGTTATGTAGTTTAAGAGTCCGTCGCGGACAAACACTGTGATACGTAATTTATATATATTAAGATAAAGTTACTCAATTTGAGTTTACAGTACATTAAATTTTATAACTTAAGATATACGAGACTGAGGTAGGAACAACATCGTTTTTATTTGTTTTATTATTAATATATAAAAATGTCTGACTACAGCCTCCTGATAGAATAAGAAATTTATATTATACTTAAAATTTACCAAATTTTTTATAAACATTTTTTTTCACATCTAGTGACCAATGGCACTACGACACTAATACAGTACCTTTTAACAATTTTTCAGTGACACTCGTACAAACAGACCAATGCGTTCCCCATCAACCTGAGCCAATCGTGATAACAAAAGATATGGTAGAATTGGAGCATGAAATGCATGAAAACACGAAAATCGCCATAGACAACTTTAAGCAGGCGACAAAGCATTGCATAGACTATAATAAAGCACTTTTTAATGTAAGTATTTTAATTTAGTTTTCATCGTATACATTTTGTATCATCATCATACAATGGTTTAAATTTGCAGGTAGTGGAGTTTCCTATCGATGATTTAGATAAGAAATACTTCACGTCCGTTCGCAGTGCTCAGAACGAAAGGGACATCGTTATAAAGAAGGCGCAAGAGGCCGGCGCTAAAGCTAAATGCGCCATTGGTAACAATATTTCTATTATTATTCATATTTATATATTAAGGCAATAAGAAATACATATTTGTTAGAGGTGGATCCAAGATGCCAGCCAAACTTATAGGAAAGATTTACGTTCTGATCTCAAGGGCGCAATAGTGAAATGATTTGCAACTGCGACTTATATCTCATTGTTTCTTATACAATGGTTTTTGTTAATTACCGTATGCCTCTTGCCAATGAAAGAGTGATGGTTCTGATTGTAAGAGTAGTGCGATTTGAGAAATCCTGAAATCCTCGCTGAACTTTAGAATTGTCATGGGGATGTTACATTCGCAATCTTGCATTTAGCTGGTAAGGTGAATAAATGGCTTTGATTATCCTTTTATGTAAGAAGTTCTGAGTCCTTGAAATGGGAGTTTTGAGTCTTATTTATTGTATTTTTCTTTAGACATATCAAACACAATAATTTAATTTCTAGAAACATTGGATCGCATGATCAAGGCAGGAGTTAAAGCGCCACCGGAGAGCATAGCGGCCACTCAGCGTTATATTAAGAAGTTCAGAGCTGATCTTCAAGACGCCGAGATCGCTTATAAGGAGGAGAAAGAAAAAGCAGTTCTCAGCGATAGATATTGGAGTAAGGTGGGATAATCATTACCTAAATCCTGCTAATCCAGATGCCCCCCACATATTGTGCCGTTTTTACTATTGAAATAACATTGCGGCTCCCAACATAATTGAGGATTGAGGTTGAGGAAGCTTAATTCAATATACGTAAACTCAATGTCAATTCAAATGATTTGAAATAAAATTTAACTCCAAGCATGTTAAAGAAAAAAAATTTGTACTAAAATACATTAGAGTTTTTGCACCATTATAATGGTTGATGCCTGACATGGCGTCTGATAAGGGAAAGCTGCTGCTTTAATAGTTATTGTTTGCAGGTTGAAGCTGCAAGGACAGAGTTTAGAGAGGAATTGCAAATGTTGTTCCCTGGCATTGATCTCAGCTCACGCAAGCTGGAGCTGCAAGGAGACACCGATCTGCTGCTGGTCTATGCTTTGAAAAAGGTATTTTATTCTATTTAATCACACTATGTAACTATATATTGACAACTTACGCTTTAAAGGTAATTTTTATTTATATTTAACGAAACTTGAGTTATACAGCACATCAATCCTCTACTTTACTTTTCTAGGTTCAATATTTACAAAACGCGATCGCCGAACTTGAAACTGTAAGAGAATTGAAAATAAACCGAGCGATCGAATGTAAGTTCAACTTTAAATTAAAACTAAAAATCTGATTCTGCTCTGGTACCGATAATACGTACTGACTAATATCATGGTACAGCTCATGGTGCCTTTGCCCAAAAAATATAAATACTAGTCAAGGTATGTGACAATATGTATTTATAATCTATATATTGAATTGATTTTAACTTTATTTTGAAATACCATTACTTTTAGAAGTAAGAAAATGAAAAAAAAAAAGAGTTTCGACTGTAAAGTCCCTTCAAGGTTTTAGATTGTTTATCTTCAGATTTAAATGTTGGTCTTCACCAATGTTTCACATAGAAGAATAATTCATTTTAAGTCTAAGGAAACCTTTATTAATAAACATATTTTTTTTATGTACTAGTTTAAATTTATTTAATGAAATTGTTTCTGTCTTAGGTCACGACGAGAAGGCCATAATAGAGGCTAAAGTTGAAGAGACAATAAAAAGAGAGATGTTGCAAAAAGAGTTGGAGTTCCAGAAGAAGGTATTATTGCAGAAGTTTTTTTATTTATACTAATATTTCTTATCAATTCTACATGGTATTAATATGGTTATACATGGCGAAATTTGCACATTCAATATAGTTTGTCCTATATTTGGATTTCATTGGTTTTATAGTACCAGAGAAGTAGTTAGTGATGGGTTCGTCACAGTAACGTCATAGATCAAATTTAGTAGGTAACTGGTTAGAACGTATATCAAAAACGGTGAACGGAATATTGTCATCAGCCAAAAGTCCACTTCTTTATATAAGAAGGTCTTCAAATATAGGTCAATTCAAATATAGATTTCGACACCCATCAGCCCTGAACAGACTGCATCCAGTAGTTTCCTACGCCATTATAAAATGACTACTTGATACTTTCAACATTTTGTTAATAAATTTATTTATAAAGTTATGGTTTGGCCAAAACCAAAGCATAATCCACTTCATAAATTAATCACTTTATATTGTTATAAACATTAGTAAATCTATTATCAATGATATAAATAAATTCATATGGTGGATACCTTGAGTCAGTTCTTTCGAGAGAAGATACAGATATATACTAACAGAGTATTTATGTAATCTATTTTAATATTGACATGATTTTTGTAATATGTTACAAGAGACTTTTATAAAGCCGAGGCAGATATGGACGTCCATAGAGTCAGAGGATGACGTTGCTTCATTTAACTTTAATAAATTTTGCTTTTAAAAGAGTTTGGCGATACAATCGGAGGCGAATAGGAAGATGAAAGAACAATTGAAGAAACAGTTTGAGATCCAGCAAGAAGTATTACAGGAGAAGCTTAAAGCTAAAGATAAAGAGGTTAGTATATAGTGCTAGCAATAAAAAGAATTTCTTTAATTGGTTTTCGGGCCTGTAATTACTGTATTTTGTATATATTGTTTTAAGTTTACGGGATTATCTAATTAGTACTTAAATTTCTATTATTACTGAGGTGTTCTGGTTAAAATTGACCTGTTGTTAGCGAAATTACAGCGTAACAAGGTTATATCTTACGTTTCAATGCGAGAAGCGGAATATGGTGCAGGTGTTGTCCTAAATAGTGTCAGGTTGTTTTGGGAGAAACAAACACACGCACATACAATCAAGTGCACCTATTATTTCGTCACGTCTCAGAATGAGAAAAATATACTCTTAATCTAGATGACAATAAGATCGCTTTAAGCATACTCGTCCAGAATACCCTGGATCTCATATAATGTCAGTTGGGACACGTCAATGGTGTCTTGATGGCATATTTATATATGAGGATTAAAATTAGCTAAATAAATTTGAAAAAATCCTGGCACCGGTCAATCTCTGTGTATTTAGAATCGATCTAGGAATCTCGTCGAGCGGTCAGGCGCTACACAATGGAAGTCAGTTTCATATACACACGCTGATCTAGACGCTAAATTTGTAATAGAGTTTTGAGATTTTTTTTCTCGTTTACAGGTTTTAGGCAAACTTAATAAAGCGGTGTCGGAGCAAGTGGAGAAGGAGCGCGTTGTATTCAAGAAGGACATGGCGGCGATGGCTGGTAAACTGATGGCCATAGAGCAGACCCTCAAGAGTAAGTGTATCACATTAACGA
>DWHU01001900.1:0-11125 GCA_018247975.1 Parides photinus
GGCACGCTGGCCCGGAGGTGCGGAGAGCGGTGGGACGACGGGTACCGCCGAGCTCTGTACCTCTGTACTGTTCATTATATAAAATGTCCGTACATATAGGTACGGACTTAGTCTGCGGGTGATTACTCTATCCGATCCCTCCTCTTTAAATGGAAGGACGATATAGTAGGTAAACTTATAAAAAGAAAATTGCATAGATTAACGCCAACCGGCGGGACGGTCGCGTGCGCGTACGCATGCACTCCGCCGGCGCTTGCGCAACGCGCGTTGCAATAATGTAACCCGGCAGCGGCGTTCCCCCGCCGCCACCACCGCACCATCGCACCACCAACTCAACACCACCTCACCACCAGCGCCTCCTCACTAATAGAGTTGTATTTAGGACAATTAAAAGTAACAGCGGCGCGGGGAGGGGACGAAATGAAAGTTACAGCGCCCCGCCGCTCACTCGCTTTCATGTGTTATTTACGAGATTGTGAAGATCAACACAAAAGATCTTAACCATACCAAGGCTCACGCACGGCGATACGTATCATATGTATCGATTGGTTCATCTTTCAAGTTTGAACTGCTGCACGCTGTCGCGGTGACAAAAAGCACCGGCCACATTGCGACGGGTGACCGACGCAAAGTGGACGTGTATCCGTGTATTCGCACCACGTGAAGCGGCACCTGCGCCTCCGAGTTGCGGGCTGTTCTGTAGCCGACCGTGCGACCGTGCGACTGCGACTGCGCGACCGTGCGACTGCGCGACCGTGCGACTGCGCGACCGTGCGACTGTGCGACCGCCGGCACCGCGCTGCGTCCTATAAGGGTGCTGAAGGCGAGTCGGCCGCATAGCGCAGCACAGCAGTGGCTCGTTACTATTCAAATAGAAAGCTTAACGTTTTCACCGTCGGCATCGTGGTCCGCGCAGTTTAGCAGTGTCTGTCGCAAGTCGGCCCCCGCCTCGCCGAGTGCCCGGTTCAGTGCCCAGCCCGGTGCTCGGTGCAATGCACAGATTGGTACGTGGTGTGCGTCGTATAGAAATGGCTACACATTTGTTTTTATACTTGCACAAGATGATTATTATTATTGCCGAGCCGAAATAAGTATTGTTATTGAATATCCTTTTGTATATTTTTTTTTATATTATGTGGCGCCAACCTAGAGGTGGCCGGGCACTGAAGGTACCTATCCTGAAACCTCTTAAATATGTATTAATTCTTCGTGTGTGCGAGTGTAGGAGCGGAGGATTATTCCACGAGAAATATAATAAAACTTCGCATGTGCGTCGGCTCAAAATTCTCCTGTATGCATATGCAGTATCTCCAGACACATGGTCAAATGAAAAAAGACGAACAGGTTCACAACATTAACACAGTATTTTTTAAATTAAATTAAACCCACGGTATTCGCAGAAGTCGTCTCCGTCGTGTAACAAGTGCCGCAGGGACACTGTAGCCCCAGCGGTCTGCCCGCGAGTGATTCCGCCTAGGTATAGATATAGATTAACTCTCATTATCTCGTACCGCACACACCGCACACACCGCAACGCTGCGCCGCTTGCTCACTTTGCATTTCGGACGTGGACTCCATGATCGTGCCATACCGATACGGCACCACCAAGTTCATAACCAAAACGATACGATATTACGGAGTTTCGCGTACATACAATTGATATGCACGCCTCGCCGTCTCTCGGCCTCGTTTACGGATCATGAGAAACCGCAGTATCGACATTCCTTTTCCTCCGCGATTCCGTTTCGACTGCGAAGGGCGGAAAAATCCGTCCCCGCTGCCCCCCGGCACACATCCGAGGTGAGACTGGCTTGGACAGCTCACCTGGAGTGGCATCCACAGGGGTAGATTCCTCTTTGCTTCACTGTGGGTGACCAAGCCACGGTTACTAGAACCCCACCGCCAGGACAAGGCGGGAACATGTTCGAGGGGTGGAAACCTTCGCCTACCCTCTAGCAACCTTCGCCTACCCTCTAGCGAGTTTCTATAGTTCTTATTAAATGAATTACAGTATAATATTATTCGCGAGATCGTATTTGTGAAGCGGCGAAGTCGTGTGATGCACTATATGAAGCGAAATATCAATCTATAACAGGGTTCCATCAGGAATACGGAAAACAGGACTGCGTGGAGAGCACTCCAAATTGGAGCGACTGATGTTGGTTGCGACCCTCGGTCGTGAGGTGTCGGCGGTGAAGAAGCAATCGATGAGGAATTCAGTTACGAGTCCACTGTCCTTATATAACTCAAGTAGCACTGGCCCACGGAGTACCGCGTGAGCTCATGCAGCTCATGCAGCTGATAATCTACTACCTGTTTGTTTACACCAGTGCCTTGATGATTCATAAAAATCTAAACACCGCAGCGAGCTGGTTTTAAACCCAGGATGGACTTTCATTTCAATTTCTCGTCATTAATCATGTGTAATAGTACTAGACCAGCCAACCGTCGCTAACAATCACATTTCCTCTTCAAGTGGGTTGGGCACTTTGAACAATAAAACTTTACATGAATAGCGTAAAGCGTGAGCTGGCGGCAGCGACTTATCGTCTGCAGATAAGATGCCCGATAGCGTAGCCCGCCGCCGACTCAAATGTTAAATTGAAAATAGTATTCAAAATATAATCTCAAATATAGTTTATATATTTCAGGGCCGATTCGAGCAAATAAGTGTTTAGTTGTGAGTTAACTATATATGGAATAACTGTATTTCCGGTATTTACTCCCGAATAACCTTTATTACACCATTTAGTACACCATGCTATAGCAATGCAAAATTTAATTTTTTTTATTCAAATAAACGATGTTACGATAAGCGGCCTGCCCAAATAATAGTACACACAGCACCACACTGCGCTCGTCGCCTTGGGACATGGGATGTTAAGTTCCGTAACCCCAATAATTTCACTACCTTCAATTCCATTCAACAACCGTTGTCGGTGGTATATGTTTGCAGTGCTTGGAATAAGCAGCTGGACATATTCCCATAATACGTCCATTTTGCCCGGAGGCAGGCACACATTACTTCATCGTAACTACCGGCAGTACGCGGCAGCGCGACTTGTCGCCAGCTCGCAATACTGTGCTGACATAATCACACTGCGACGAGTGCTGCGGCTTGTGCAACAGACGGCTTACTGACGTCATTCCGAAGTGTCCAGCACTCGATTCAGCATTTTGCGGTCTAGAATATTTAATTATACATCATTTTTCTCTGTTGTGAGCGAAACTTGTAAATGAACCTCGCCGCTTTATTTCTCTTAGACTATTTGTTTGGTATCTAGTACACCACCTTCAACTGAGTAAAGTACTCGTTTCAAACTCGAACGACATTGTAGTAACTATGAAGTGTGCAGCGGCCGAATGAATGGCTCTCGACCTTCACACAACACAATGACCTACCCAAACAATATCCGGTGCAGCGAGCGCGGACAAAGCGGCCGCGGGACCGAGACGGCGATCGGAGGATACATCGGAGCTGTGCGGTGACGTCACGGCGCCTGCGCCCCCACACCGTCCACGGAGGGGTGACGTCGAGGTTGCCGCGGCGCCCCCGACGCCCCCGGCGGCCCGCGGTGCGACGGACGCGCCGCAGCCGGCGCCAGGTCGTGGGGCGTGGTACGTGCGCGCGCGCCCCACTTTCTTCATTGTTATCGACTCATTTCTATGACAAATACGGTGCAGCGGTTCGGGCGGCGCTTCCGGAGCGCGAGCGCGGCGCACTTTCTCCTTCAGCTCCGCAACTCCCACCTTGCAACCTCTAAGTCTTATTCTAGAAAACATGCGATTGGTGTAGTAGACCAGATCGAGGCAAGCAAGGAAAGGAGAGCCGGGGCGGTGTCAGCGAGACGAGCGGGCCGCCCGCCGCTGACGGGTGATGCGTCAACTTACGGCTCGCTCGTGCGGCGCTCACGGCTGCGAATTAACACCGTGAATACGTGTGTACAATATGTATTGCTGTGTCCGGTGCCGGTGACGGACCTGGCCGACGGTGACGATGCCTCAGTAATTTCCACGTCGCGCGGGGAAGCGCTCGCCGCGTCACCGCCGCGCTCCCCTACAATGTCGCTAATGTACGTCCGGGGGCGTACGGGCCTTGCCGCTCTGTCTTCAGCTCCTCACAGTTTCACTCCTATTGCGTGGAACTACGTAAGGGTTGTATACGAACACCAGCAACTGATCCGTTCCGGCGGTAGTCGCCAATTACCTTATTTCTGTCTATATGCGCGTACAAAAGTGACAGTTCTTAGGAACAAATAAGGATGCCAGAATTTGTAATTGAAAAATAGTATAACAATATAAGGGATTCGAACCTGACGGCAGAGACTCGTAGGCCGCATCGTAGGCGTGGTCACCCTAGACGTGCGCTATTGAACGGTCGTCTACCGCAAGTATAGTCCGCAGCACCACCACGTAGTCCTCGTACTCGTCCACTGGCACTCAAATACTCTGTCTTCTGATAACTGTCAACGGAAGATTCTTTTTATTTCGATTCAAAAAAACTTTTTTCCAAAAACATTCAGCGAACGCATACAGAGTGCATCTATTGTCGACACTGTCCGAGCCAGTGCTGCACCGCGCGTCCCGCTCGCCGCGAGCAGTTCGCTGCAACCTGTCGACGCTTCTAGTACTGTATATAACCAGTGATTTACTTTCAGAGGTCTCGCGTTCGAGTCTGGTCGCGCGGAACTGGGGAAGTAAGCGCTCACGTATGCAGTAGCTTTGTTTGTGCCGCCTAATGCTTCTAATTGTTATCGGTGCGGTGAGGGCTGCTCGCGTGCGCTGTATTTGTATTAAAGTACCTATTTTCATTTAATTAAAAGGTTTGCTTTGACGGGTGAGTGAAGACCTTCATTTCGCGAAACGCAGTGTTCTAGTGTACCGCGGAGACCTCTGACCGGTGCGGCGCGTGCGTCCTGCGCCGATTGCTAGTACGCAATAATGTAATAACACGAGGTCTGTGCGTCCGGTCCCGGGATACGATCCATCTTACTCATGGCCAGCGTCTAATGAATCCATAATAGTTTCTGGTACTTCGATTTCACAAATCCATGTCAGACAACACGCATCACTCATTGGGTGCGATGGAGTTGTGTTTGTTGGTGTTGGTGGTGAGGTTCGGCCGAGGAGACGTTCGAGCGCTTGCAGGTGCCCGAGGTGTCCCGGGCCCGCGACGACGGCGTACAGGTGGCCGCGGCTCTCATTCAGAGTTATACTAGCACGCGGAGAGGCCGGCGCGCGAGGCCAGGGCCGGGGCCACCTGAGCCGCGCCGTGGGCGGCGGACGCGCATCCTCCTCAAGGCGCGGACGCGGGAGACGGCGCGCCGCCGCGCCCACGCCCACGCGCCGCCGCGCCCACGCCCACGCGCCGGCGCTGCGCTACCACGTGCCTGCTGCTACACGAACCTTCGGCGGAAACATTTAGATACATAAATCATTCATTGCGTTCAAACAACACACACATACGCATACGGAGTACTTGTACAGATGTACATACAGGTTTTTTTTAGTCTTGCTCATTTATCCAATATTTTTTTGGGATTGTCGCAGTGTGTCAGTCCTCACCTGAGCTAAACACACTGCCGAGGTCGTGGCAATGGTTGTTCCAGCCGGCCGCCTGACGCTAACCCTCCGCGGGAATGTCAGTGATATTTAATTTATTAAAACGCACGTAACACGAAAAGTCACTGGTGCATGCCTGGATTCGAACTCACGACCCCCAAATCGGAGGCCGAGGTCTATAACCACTCGGCCATCACGGAATCATATACATGTATGTGTATATATTTAAACTTAATATATGTATATAAATGAACACGATAAAGCACCTTTTTCCATTTGATAAGTTAACACACGGTAGTAATATATATATTACATACGCGCGTGTGTGTGAGCAGCAATGAGAGGACAATAATGCTGATACAATAGGCCGTGACTCAATGGATTATTCACTCACCCTTGTTTAACTCATGGAAATACCAGTCCCATGGGTGGACCAAATAAGATATTTAGGTGACATCCTAGATGACAAACTAAACTTCAACAGACTTTGCCTGCTGGGGGCGGTGACTCTTGCTGTAGTAATTACTGGTTTAGAACGTTCTCACAGGTACTGTCCACAGCGTGCCGTTAAAGTCTACTTTAGAGGTTTATTTACTTTCTGGATAAAAGCAGGTACTCCTCCACCTTTTAAGTTTCCGACCGGGTAAGTTCGTCTTCTAACCGGGTAACTCGCTGACCTTGACCCATAAAGGAAAGTTCCGGAGAGGTCCGATCGTCAAACTGGCCGGGAGCTCAATCGCGAGCCTATCACAGGCGAAGGTGCGCAGTGTGAGCATTCACGGGGCTCCGACCTGCGACCTACGCCCACGTTCGGAATTATTGGCGAGAATGCCGCGGGTTTTGTGATCAGACTGAAGTATTAAGCACCGAGTCCTTAGGGTCCTGTAGTCAGGGAACTATGTGGCTGTTATGATTTACGCTGTGACGGTATGGTGCCGACGCTCGTCATTTATTGTCGTCAGAAGAGCGCTGGTTAGCACTCGGAAACCAGCGCCTATTTTACTGACGACAGCCTACAGAACATACAGTTCCGCCGCACTCACAGTGCTGGCAGGAGTTCTCCCTGCCGACTTTGAAGTTGCTCGTGCGGGACGGATTGTGGGGGAGGGTCACCGACTGACCGGTAGGGAGCGCTGGTCACTAAAGCGCACCATTAGAGAACAGATCGTCACCATTTGGCAACAGCGATGGTGCATCTGCAAGGGCGGGCGCGAACTGTTTAGGTTCTTTCCCGAGGTACGTGTGTAGCTATTTCTTGACAGGGTTAAGCTGGATTGTGTGCTTTCTTAGATGCTGTCAGGGCGCAGATTCTTCAGACAGCGTTTACACAACGCTGTGCGAATTTGCACTGTGTCCGTGTGGAGAAGACGATTAAAGCCGCGATCACGCCCTTTGGAATTACGTAGCCTTTACGCCATAGCCAAAACGTAAATACTGGACGCGATACAAAGAGCCCTGGCCCAGTCTATCACCAGACCTCGTGAGTAGTCGTAAGAATTAGGGAGTCATTACACGAGTTCGCGCACTACTGGCACAAATTAAAAAGCCGGTCTCGATAAAGTTTAGATTCCCTTAACCAATTTGTCGCGAAGTACCGTTCTTGTTTCGCCCATGCCCCAGAAGGGGGAGAATTGACAAAACAGGTGACTAAATAAAAAAATTGTAGGGGGCGAAGTGCATAGTGCAAGTTGTAGAAATGAACCTACGCAGTACCCGACGCGCTCCCCGGTGTTTCTGTTCGTATGCCCAGGGTCAAGTAAAGAACCATCAGAGGCGGCGGGACTGCTACTGCAGCGACTTGCAACGATGCAACGCATTGAGGAGCAGCTGCACTAAATTATTATTCTGTATCTTATATAAGTTTTCATTCTGGTTACTCGGTCGTGACCAGGGAAAATCTGTTTTCAATACTACCTCGTAACTTACCTGATAGAAAAAGGTTTTCTAGTCCATGAATTGTAACGCCGTTCCGCCGTGTGTTAGTTACCGCGTGTTACCGCGTGTTACCGCGTGTTACCGCGTGTTGCCGCGTGTTACCGCCGCTTCCGGCTAGTTTTTCTATTCGTCCGGGCGCCGCGCGGTCGTTTTGATTAGTTATCTTGAAAGAAACGTGTCGCCGAACTGTTCAGCAGTTTGTTGGCGACACGTTTTACGCTCTCCTAATGTTTTATAGAATATTGTTTAAATGTCTAAATAGAACGTCACGCCTTATTATACTCTTGATCACTTCCCAACGTGAGAAGATTGGCGACGGAGGATGATCGTCGTGGAGGGGGATAACGCATAGAACCCCGTTTTTCTTGAGATCTCACTCGCCAGATATTCTGAAGGAAAAAAATAATTCGACGCTGTTGCGTTACTGCGTCTGACTGACTGATCTAGGTGTTTTTGTGTTAGAAATATGTGCCCGGGAGCTGCGCGGCCTCGGACGAGAACTGCATCGTCGCAGTATTTTGCGTTGGTTTATTTACTACTAAGGTCGTTTACTGTAAACGAGGGGAGGTTAACCGGAGCCGGTGCAAAAAGTTCAATTGTTGCTCAGAATTATAATAAATTTCGTAATTTTTTAATAATATAAGGTCGTTACGGTTGACAATGACCACTTGTTATCACGTGAGACGGTTGTCCACGGTTGACGAGTTCTCGTCCACTTAAAATGTTCTCGTTCGTATTACCGAGGGTTGATGCCGCGGGTCGCGTCTCTCGCCCTTTCAGAATGTTACTAATAATTAATATATTTGCGTACATTCAATAATTTGATTGTTCACGAAATGTGTTCGGGGTTCCAGGCGGTGCTTTCGAGGGCGTGGAGGACCAGGTCTCGCCGTTCGGGTACGGGCGCGGCGAGGGCGTAGACGCCGGCCACGGCGACCCAGAGTGGATCTGCAGCAAGGAAAAGCCGCACTACGACCAGATATTCCAGTCGCTGAACCCGATCGACGGCAAGGTCACTGGCGCAGGTAAGAACATGTCTCCGTACGCAGCCACGAGGCTGCCTGGCGCTGGGCGCTGCTGCACGCGTAGTCCACGCGTGGGCTGCATTGCATAATGTTAAAACAACCCGAGCGGCTTACGTTGTGGTACGATGTGGTGTCTTATGGCTACTTCTTCTTAAAGGTGCCTTTATTTATGTCTAACCACATTTTTCTCTATGAGCCTAAGAAAGCAAGTGGTTAATAGTCCTTCGGTCCGGAAACAAATTCCTGAGATATATATATTACAGAGTTGTTCACAGTTTTAGAAGCTTATATTATTTCTGCGATAACTTTGTAAGTGCTCTTGCATCCTCTTTACGCCGACCAAAACTCCGTAGTCGTTCTGTTTCATATGTTTTATATTTTTCTTTGGGTGTATTAAAATTAACATTTATAGATTAACTTTTTCTGAATTTATATATTTATATTAAGTTATTCTGAATGACGTTAGTAAGATCTCCGCCGGCCGCCTCGACGTCCTCTGGTGTTCAAGTGATTTATATAAATGTACATTTCTCAGTACTGTTTCGCCACAGAGCTCGGTGTAAATAATCACCTGTCACCATTTCGGATTAGGATGAAGCATCTAATTGTATATCTTTCAATAGCGGCAAAAACGGAGATGGTAAAATCGAAGCTGCCGAACTCTGTGCTGGGCAAGATCTGGAAGCTATCGGACATCGACAAGGACGGCTTCCTGGACGAGGATGAGTTCGCGCTCGCCATGCACCTCATCCAGGTGAAGATAGACGGACACGACCTGCCCGCGGACCTGCCGCCGCACCTGCTGCCGCCCTCCAAGCGCAATTGAGGCGGCGCTCGCGTGCTCTCGTATCCGCTGATTATTATTATCGTTGTTTTTTTTTTATTATGTGAACAACTTTAAGTTTTCGCAGCGAATCTTTTGTCTGAAGCACACACGTAGGTATGTTCTCACAAACATGCGCGAGTCTGTCCGGGCGGACGTGCACGCGGTGTCCGCTGCGTCCGCGGTGTCGCACAGGGCAATAATGAGCTTTACCGTTAATTTATTCAGCTAGTATTGGCTTTTGGTGCTCCCAGAGTTTGGTGTTTATATTATGAAAATTCTGTCGTCGGTGTTATTGTTAAGAACATTATATTTTTGTTTTAATTTTATTATAAATTAATTCAACACCTGTGCCGGCCGGTGTCGCGCCACGCTACCCGCTACCCGCTACCCGCTATCGGCTATCGGCTAGCTAACGCAAATCGCGCTAATATGTTCTTACGGATTTTTTTATTTCGCACAGCGAACCTGTCGTTTCATGTAAGTCGTGTACAGCTGCTGGTTATTGATAGAAGCGTCAGTGATACGATATTATGTAGCATACAGCTCACTTTCATGCTTTCCCTCTTTACGGAATTTGTTGTTCTGCATTTATGTCTGCGACGTGGACGCCGGCCGCGAGGTTCTGAATATTTACATTTGCTAATATGTGTATATAAATATGTAAATGTATTTAACATAAATTTTACACATTGTGAAATAAATAGGTAAGAAAGAAAACTAATGTTTCATTTCTCAAACCGTCCATTTTCTTGGCTGGAAGCCATTCTACAAACATTGTTGTTAAAAGCAGCGGAGCGGCCCGCCGGCGCAGGTCCTAGCTGGAGAGCGGAGCAAAACTTAGGTGAAGAATATATAATAAAAAATGTAAATGTATACTACATCCCTCTGCTAGTCTAGAAACTACAATAGGTAAGAGAAAAGTATGTATTACTGATTTATACTACGTCATATATATTAACCGGTGGCTCAGAGCTTTCCTGCGAGGAAGGACTGTACACTAAGATTGAAAGCACTATCGGCCGCGAGGAATCACTCAATCAGGGCCTTCCCACTGATCGGTGCACGGGCCGGCGGGATGCATCATGCATCTTGCATCATGCGTGTCAACAATATGGTCGTCGTACGATCGACGTGGAGACGATCACACACTTGTCAAAACACATTGTGCATGCAAGATGTCTCTGATAGTGTGGTGAAGTGGTCACACGATAACGGATAATTCTTAAACGTTGCTAAGACGAGATGTATATGATGCTTGTTCACTCACCGTACTAGAACAAACCAAACGGATCATTCGAAGTTGTACCAACTTGATATGCATAAATTTGTGAAGCTGTTAAAGCTACATTTTGTAAAAAGCTTGCTATTGAGTCGCCGGTTACCTAGAGGATAAAACCTACTTGAATTGAACTGCTCCTATAACTCCTACAGATGTTTGTATATTTATAAATTACAGGTTATTCAAACCTAATAGACATGTGTTGCTGTGTAGTTTGTTGCGCCACTTCTTCTCAGCGAAAACACGTAAGAAGTGGTGAAGGGCTGACGTTTGGGGGACTGTCTTTTATGTATACTTGTCTTTCAAAAAGTGCTACTCCATAGTCTAATTTGAATGAAACACCAAGTCAGTTCCAAAAAGTGTAATCCAACAAGTGCTGTATGTTCCAGTGCACCCTTGCGGAGAGAAGGGGTTTCCTTTTAGGGCAGTAGGGCTCACGTGGCCTGAGGTGAAGCGCGTAGCCCTGGAAAGGACGGAATGGCGACGCACTGTGGACGC
>DWHU01001901.1:0-11125 GCA_018247975.1 Parides photinus
TTTTACGTCCTACTGGAGCAAAATAGTAAAGAACAACGGAGAGTCTTATGGTCTCCTTTCAAGAATTTTTTTTATTTATTTTAATCAAGACATTTGAAGCATAAATCCATTTCGTTCGCTTTGTCCATTTTCGCGCGTCTACTTTATGTGTATTTCGACAATCATATACTGCTGTGGATTTAACGAACTATTCAGAAATAATTTTATACTTTGTGCATGCTTAAATTTTGTTAAACATAGAGCTATTCACTAATTAATTTTACATTCATCAAAGCATATAAGATATGGGGTGAATTTGACGTTAATAATATTAGGACTTTTATTGATTACCGAACGATTAAATAATAGATTTATTGCTTGCTGCAAATGTTCAGGGTTAAATCTAGGTTTGTGTGATTTATGTGCAATGTTAAATAAAGTATACTCCATGTCGATTTCAGCCTGGCACAACTAATCCCACAGTCAGTGTGACGATACGAGACATTGCTTCAGGCAACGAGACAGTTTACAACGCACCCAGTAATCTAGCAGAGTAAGTAATAATTCGTATAATGCACATATCTGAACCAAATATTTAAATGGCGAGTGTATATGTTAAATAAACTTATTATTTCATTTACATCTCGATATTTACGCAATAGTTAATATAAAAAGAAAATAATTTTGGTCACTTTCGATTATTCTTTTTAGACAGACATAATAACGATTTTATTCGTAGACATATGAAAAAACAACACTTGATATTTATAGCAAAAAAGAAATAAAATTAAAAAGCAATATATTATTGAAAACAATTGTTTTCAATAATAGACCACTTGATATTGATATATATTTTAGATTTTATAATACTATGTAATTAAAATATAGTTACATTACTGCGAAATTACTTTGAATAATATAGTGTTTTTATTTTTCTTATACATTCTTACGAATACAAAAGTGTGTAAGTTCGTTGAAATTAACACAGTTTCTATATTTGATAATTCTAATTAAAAATCACTTATTAAAATACTCTCATGTGCATTACTTGAAACTATAATTGGTTCAGATAATGCTGATAACTCTCTTGTTTTCTGAGATTATATTACAAAAATAATATTGTTTGCAGGCCCATCTTGAAGACTGTAAATTTCATCGACAACAACAGAATCGCTTTGATGTGGACCAATCGAGTTCAGACCAGTCTCCAAGTAGTCGTCTGCACCTTTAATCTCAATAACTGTTCACAGGTATATTTAATGTATTTATAATGAGATATCGCCTGGTAACTATTCAATGCTTAACTAATAAAAACAATTCTGCAGAAATTAACGATCTTTTTTGCAGATTTTCCAATACGCTGAACCTGATGGTTGGATTGACAATATTCCTATAGTGTTCAACGAAGCTGGCAATTCGTTCGTCACCATCCTACCACAGGTGATTACAAACTTTAACCTTCAACAGAAGGTAACCATTATTGCCTTTAGATTGACCTTTAATAGACCTTTGCAAAGTATTTGCTATATTCAAAATTTCTAAAGATATACGTTCATGGCAAAGGCATTCGGAATGTATTAGTATATTACTTAAAAGCATATTGAATATTAGTTTCCTTCAAGTAATATTTATAAAAATTTGATGTAACGTTAAAAATTTGTAAATGCCTAGTAATAAACCTATTTATTGTATATTCATTTGTTAAGTATACATTATTATTTTTATTTCAGACTGTTGATAATGTTTCGTACAAACAAATAGTGCAGGTTTCGGATATAAATGCGAATCAATGGACGGCTTCCGGCAGAACTAATACACCGCATACGGTTATTGAAATTTTACAATGGACAACCGACGATGTGATGTAAGTATAATTATTTTTAATATTTTATTTATGAACCTTCAAACTATTTTTTTACTTGAGAGAAATTGAACTAAAGATAGATAGTTTCTGGTAATCTGCATGTAGTATTAGTATTATTACTACTACTACAGTCCGGTATTAGTTTATGTAACGGTTAGTAAATGTACTATATCAGCTAGTTTTTAGAGCATTTTATTATTTTAATTAAAACTCATGTATGATGATCAATAGAAATAAGTTTTAAAGTCCTGATTTATTACATTACTATATGCACATTTAGTTATTAATAATTGATGGTAGATCTTTGTAACTTGAGACTGTCAAATTTACACTTAGTTTAAATCTTAAAGCAACAAGTCTAACTTGGAGATTTGTAAATATCGTAAGAACTCGTAGTTATAGTGAAGCACTAACAACCAAATTAATTTCTAGTTCTATTTGTTGCTGAATTATGTAATTGTGATATAATGGGTACTTTATGGTTGTATTTCAGTTGGTACAAAGCGACCCACGTGAATGATTCAGCTGAGCAGCACATATATACGGTGAATGCTTCGCGTGTGGTGACATGCTTCACCTGCGACATAGTGCGAGCTGATGGTGGACGGTGTCTGTACAACGATGCGGTGATCACCACCGACACCTCTCGTGTTACCATCAACTGCGCCGGTCCAGAGCTGCCTCAAGTATTAATATACAACGTGGTAAGCCCCTCTTATTCATAATTATCTTCATACGTCAATTCAATCTGTCTTGTTTATTTGTCCTCTATTGTACATTATGATAACTGAGCCTTAAGATAAAGCCTAATAGAAGTTTAACAGTGAAACCACGCATTCCTGTTAAGGTGATCAGTCAATCTATCTAAAATCCTACCTTTATTCCTCCCATAACTGTTCAAATTGGAATAGAGACTTCAATGTTAGTTAGAGACTTCAATGTTAGTTATGTCTTTGGTCATTTTCCTATGAGTTTTTCATATGAAACCTAGTTTAGGAGATTCCTTGTTCCAAAACCGAATGTTTATAACAATACGTTGTTTCAGAATGGTAGTTTGCTTAAAAATTGGGATGAAAATGCAGAGACCTCTGCCCTGTTAGCTGATCGATCTTTACCAGTTACATTGAGGTTGAGCGTGCCTGTAGCTACAGGATACCCCGAAGCCGATGTCCACATTCAAGCTCCATCCAACTACCAATCAATGAATAATGTACCTTTATTAGTTTACGTGTAAGTAATAATGTATATCCACTTTTTTTAGTACTTTTCACATTTACAATCGTAGTAAAATAAAGTGACATAGTTAGCATTGACAAAAATCGAAGGTTTGTCAGCAATGCTCAATTTAATATTCACTTTTAAAATCAATTTAAAATAACTATATAATGTTTTAGAATCTATGGAATACACCACAGTATTAGATTGAACATGATATATTTTCTAATTCAAATACTGGCAAACATAAGCAAACAATCAATAATTCATATCCTAGACCTAGAAGCAAGGGTATCATTTAAATATTTTACATTGAACTTTATAATTTACAACTTCATTCATTAGGAAGGAGTGAAGAATGTAGTAAAGAAATTAATATCGAAGGAGTGAAGGCGTGAAGCAAAAGAACCTAGAGTTTATCGTCATCAGAAAATCAATTTATGTATGTGATGTATTTTAGGTATGGGGGTCCAGACACAGCTCTAGTCACAAAGCAATGGACCCTCGACTGGGGCACGTCTCTGGTAAGCCGCTGGGGTATCGCAGTGGCTCACATCGACGGCCGCGGCTCCGGACTCCGAGGCGTTCAGAACATGTTCGCCCTCAACAGGCGATTGGGCTCAGTGGAAATTGATGACCAGATCACTGTCACTAGGTAAATACATACGTAATAAGTAAAAAATTGTGTTTCTTTAAAGCGATTCTAAAAGTACTTTTCTATTCATTTATTGTATTTATGTTGTTGTGAATAATTTAAATACATCAGGTGGAATGATTATCATTATTATCCTGCCCATTTCCCAATTTATTTGGGGTCGGCGCAGTATGTCAGTCTTCTCCATGCATTCCTGTCAGACGCTAACTCATCATTTACCTTACACTGTATATCATCTCTCAGACAATCCATCCATCGTTTTTTCGGTCTTCCCCTTCCTTTCCAACCAAACACTTTCATACCAAAAACTTTCTTTATACGTATATAGTTCTAGCTTAGAATGATGATGGATTTAATTGATTTCTAGGGCACTCCAACAACAGCTTCCTTGGTTAGATGGTAACCGCACATGTATTTGGGGCTGGTCTTACGGTGGTTATGCAGCATCGCTAGCTTTGGCCCGTGGTGGTGATGTCTTCAGATGCGCTGCCGCTGTTGCCCCGGTCGTCGACTGGAGATTTTACGGTACTTACTTGCCTCTTCATAATTTATATGTACGGAAATAGGTTTAATTTGCATATTTCATTATATTTTTATACGATTTTCAAATTTAAAATAGGAACATTGTAAATTGTCGTTGTTAGTCAGGTGATGAATGATAGGAAAAACTTCGGTTAAGACTAAAGATTATGACAATTTACTTACGTATTTATAAAATGCAATAAATAATTGTGTTTTACTACCTATGTTCACTACATTATCATGACAAAACTGGCATAAATATTTAAACATGTGTCAGTCATCGGATGTGTATTGCAAACAAACTATACAGCCTTTCATCAATAGTAGATAGACAGGTCTTACTAAAAAGTCTTCATAATGTTATTTCATTCTTTTGATAATTGATTAAAGGATGTAAATATTAATGATTTCATACACAAACGTGTCTGTTGAACATCTTTGTAAGGTATCCATTTTAGTTTCAAATTGTGTTATTTTCTAAGAAATATTTTAAGAAAAATTAAACTTATTAGCTATATTATTTTAATAAAACGATCAGATCTATATTGTAAAACTTGTCCGATAATAAAAGATAAGCTTAACTTAAATTTTTGACATGCAGATACTATCTACACGGAAAGATACATGGACATTCCACAGAATAATGTCGGTGCTTATGTCAATTCTTCTCTCCTTACTAACGAAGTGGTAAGTGAAGTTCAATGTAAAATACTTAAATGATACATTTGTTTTTAGGTCTTCTATGAATTATCATTCATAGATCATTGTTATCTTATTTGTTTTACTGCTGTTTGGATTAGAAAACATCTTGTCTGATCTAATGAGAGATTTCGTATTGATTTTGTACCTGAATATAAAATTTGGTCGATCCTTCGAGTCGAATATTTAAAATCAAATTTTACACGATATGTACTGATTAGGTCTTTACCTATTAAAATGATGACATTAATGTTTTTTTTAGGTGGAAGCGTACCGTAATAAGCGCTACTTCCTGATCCATGGTACTGCAGACGACAATGTACACTACCAGCATTCAATGTTGATATCGAGACTGTTGCAGCGGCAAGACGTATACTTTACTCAGATGGTAATTTTTAACTAAATACTAATGTTACCTTATAGAGTTTTACAACCAGAGCATGATATGGTAACAATAATCAGTGATATTTATTCTTGTGTAGGAGATAAGACAATAAGCAGAAAAAGAAAGTTAACTCATAAAACTAAACAATTTCTTTTGGTAAATTTGAAATGCAGAAGCCAACATCAAGTCTACTTTTTCGACGTTTTTGAGCTAGAACATAAATAATAAATATATCACATAAAATGATTATTTATCTATATATTATATATGATATATTCATTAGATATGATTGTAATAATCTATATTTTCCATCAGGACCTACAAATTGATAACTTTATACACGTTTAATCATATCAAATATTACGGATAACAGTAATAGCATATTTTATAACAGCTTCCAATTTCCAGTACAAAAGATATCATAGCATTTAATAAAAGGACTACGATTTGATTTCTTAAAGTATAATTATATTTTTAATAAAAATGTTTTTAGCCTTCTGTATGTTCCCACTGTAGAGACTCGGCATTCTTTCATAATGAGACAGTATTTGGTCTCAATCCACCACGCCGGCCAAGTGTGTGTTGGCGAATAAAGCCAGAGATATTCAATTTCCTAAAGCGCACGTAACTCAAAAAAGCCATTGGTGCGCGCCGGATTCGATCTCGTAACCTCCGAATCGTAGGCCGTGGTCCCAAACCACTCGGCTATCACGGCTGTATATAACTTATAGTGTCATAAATAACTAAAATAAATGTTTACTTTCTTAGCTATCTCTTCTTAACTTTTAATTGCATGTTTTCTTGTTATCCAGAGTTACACCGATGAAGATCACGGACTGGTCGGCGTACGGCCGCATCTCTACCATGCACTAGAAAAGTTCCTACAGGAGAATATGTTGTAGAACATTCTATTTATTAAGTGAAAGTGTTAGTGTCTTCAACCGGAATTAAATTCAGCATTATATTGACATTTTACATATAAATATAACAGAAATAACGTGTTAACGTACAAAGTTGATTTATGAATCTGCGATTTCGTGTTTCTGTTTTAGATTGAACGTTGCGATTGTGATGGTACAAATTACCTTAAAGTTACTCTGAAAAGATACTTTTAAGTAAATGTTACTTAATTTCCATTTAACTACAGTAGTATGTCACAGGGTTTATTATCCATTTAATCACTTATTTATATTCTTAAGCAATAAATCAAAATGGAATAGACGACGATAGTTAATGTAAAAATCCATATTGTTATGTAAATATTTTATCTAGATATTTTAAGTGAAAAATGTCTTAATAAATTTGTTTTCTAAAAATAATGCCTGTTTATTTGTATTATTTCGTGAAATAAGATACATAAAATCATTGTAAGTGTTTTTTGGTAAACGAGAAGTAGATTTCTTATAATATATAATTGCCTTCTAATCGATTAAAAAAAATAAAAATGTACTGCAAATGATTGAAGGTACTCATTAGCATGAAAATATAAGTCACAAGCAACATCGTCTTTTATAATAAAGCATGTTTGTTGTATATAATAAACAACGACCACAACAGCTAAAATATGTCTGAAGACTAGAACAGTTTTCCTGTGACCTTGTGACTCGGAGAAATAAAACAAATAGGTATTACTTGTAATATGTAAATATATTATTGTACATATTAATGAAAATACACATAGTTTAAAGCCATATCATATATGTATAAAAAAGAAAAATATTCCTTCTACAGTTTTTTCCTTTGGGTTCTCGGTCAATACTGAAGTAGAGATTTGTTTTATATTTATCACAAGTTACAATTTATTATTTTTAGTATACATATATCATTACGGTTAATAAATATGTAAATGTTCACGTGCAGATGAATGTATTCTTTGTAAAACACGAAATTTTCCCAAAAGGAACTAGCAACACGACGATACCCAAGTGGGATCCATCCTTTCTCATTCTCGTTTCCTATTACCAAACAAAGTGTATTGATACAAAAGTTTGAGACATACTGTCTGCTCCATTGATGTGATAATATTTTCAATAATAAGCTATGCCTTTTATGGATTATAATATTAGGAGCATGCTTTAAAAATCATTGGTTATCAAAATACAATACTGGATAGTTTTAATGAAAATTATTCGTAATAAGCGACAAACGTTCAAAAATCAATATACATTTAAGTATTTCAGTATTAAGTAGTAAGTGTCTCTGCTCAAGTAATTTTTGCTAGTGTATATATTTAGTTTAATAGATTCCTCGTTGTCTGTGGTTGTGTGTATCAACGTATGAGTAGTGTTTGTGCGAAATGTTTTCGGTATCCCGTTACCGAGACCTAACATGTTTTACCGATATGAGATCACTGAAGGAGCGCTCCAATATTCAGAGCACACTCGCACTTTTTACTTCAGTATTATATGATATTGTATAGTTATCGTAGTATTGTATGTATCAATACCTTATTTTTTATTCAACGAAGCAAAGATGAGTAAGACGTTCATCTCATGTTAAATGATACGCACTGTGCTCGTCGCCTTAAGGCTTAGGTCGCCTTAGGTCTTAGGTCTTGTTACATCAGTAATTTTAGTAGCTACAACTCACTTCAAACGGCAATGCAGTAATATTAGCAGAATACTGTTTGGCAGCAGAAATACGAGCTGCAGTGATAACTAACTAAATGGACTCTGGCATGAGAGAGGCCACCACTTAATAAAATAATCTCTAGTTGTTTAATATTTCTGATATTTATTCTTATTTAAGGTTTATAAGTTTATAGAGTACAAAGTAAGAGTAGGCTAGTAAAACAATACCAGTACGTTAAGGTAAATCTTCATATAAAAGGCCTTTATAAAAGGGTTAAGGCCACAACTCTCTCATTAAGAAAGAAGGCCCCAAGTCGCTGCAGTGGGAACATTAAGAGGGCTGTTTATGTTGTATTACATATGGTAAATCTCTCTTAACAATGTTCATATGGGTAAAAAAAAAAATAATTTCCTTTCACTTTCCCAATACTATTCTAGGATGATATTTAGTACCCTAATTACAGTTCTCTTCAATAGAAAAATTAATATAACATGCATGGAAGGAAAAAGGCAGAGATTTAGCATTTCTTTCTATTTCTAGACATTATGGACTAGAACACACAAGAAGACAAACTACCGAGAAGGTTACTATTATAACGTTAGATCCGTAAAATCATATTATAGTTATTAAACTAATATAAACGGAGGCCGTGTTTAATCGATTTGTAAGGACATAAATCTATTTAAAATAATTTATTACATACTGATTTCATATCAAAATGTTTTCTCGGTAAGTTGTTACTGTTTTATTCCTATTATTTAAGTTACAATAACATTCATCATATGTTTATTTTCATCATTATAATGGAATGAACGATGTTTATGATTATCAATTCCAACAGGTTTTTTTATAATGATTTGTCATACACAATATCACATGTTATTGAATAACATTCATGCCGAAGATATTCCAATGTTTTCGATCAGAATACTTTGGCTCTAACATTAATTTTACTATGAAAAGATATTAGATATGAAAATAGTTAACTAGAGGACATAAAAAAATCTATCATTTAATCTTAATAATGTTATCTAGACAAGAACATTTGTGACTAAAGTGGATACCAAGCAGCACCGCGAAGGTAATACGTTACTTTATAGTAAATGTTTAAGATTATTAATAAAAACAGCGTATTAACAAAATAAATAAATGTATTATTGTCGGGACTTTTACAGAAAAATATAACTATTATGTATTATTTAATAAACGTTTTTAGTTTTTAATAAACTACCAATGCATATTTTGTTTAAAATAAAGCTAGTAACGGTCAAGCAGGTCTTTAACTTAAAATCTTGGTATGTCTATTGACAAGTCGGATATGACATATGATACAGCAGCCCAAAACGCAGCACAGTGTATAACATCCTTTTCGTTTTGTACATTCATTGTATCAGCGTTAGAATGGTGATACCAAAAGTAGCGACCGTTTTTATTCAATAACGACGCACCAGGTACCCCTTTATCATTAAAAATACTTATATCAGAACCGACGCTTCTACTTATTTTCAATTTATCAATAGGTGAAAAAAGCTTTAGCACTTCAGCTATAATACAAACAGCATTTTTCGACCCTGCCACATCCAATCCAAGTGGTTTGAACGTACCTTCATCTGATTCCATAATAAAATTTATATTATTTAAATCACTGATATGCTGTTTTAAATACGCAAAAGCACCAACAAGACCCGGTTCTTCCGAAGTCCACAATATTGCGCGTAACGTTCTTCTAGGTTTTAATTTCAATTTATTTAAAAGTACAGGCGTAAACCAACTTATGAACATTCCACCGCCATCGTCCATGGCCCCTTGACCTACGTCCCAACTGTCGATGTGACCTGATACAATAACCAATTTTTCGGGCTCTTCTCGACCATTTAAATCTATTAAAGTATTCCTTGAAATTCTCAAATCAAATGTACTATACATCTTTATGTTTAAAATAATAGTTTTACCTTGGTCTTGAAGTCTGCTCAATAGGTCAGCATCTTCGTGAGTAATGGCGGCAGTTGGAATTTTAGTCACATTTTCTCCATAATGTTGCGAACCGGTATGAAGAGTGTATAAAGAAAATGGTGTGATACTCCTTATCAGAGATGCTACAGCACCTTTTTGTGAAGCTTTCGTAGCTCCTTCTACTCTGTAGGCTACTGTTTCGCCGTAAGAAGAATAGTGTGCGTCGAAAACGACTATTTTTCCTTTGACTTCATTTTCATCTATTGCATTTAATTCATCGAAACTACGAACGACGATGGCTTCTGCTGTGATTCCTCTAGATGGAGTACTGACACTAGGACCGAGTCCAAGTATTGCTATTGACTTTAAGTATGGTTGTAATATTTCTGCGGTTTCCGGGCCACGCACCCAATGGGGAACCTTAAATGACCAAATAGACAATACAATTTCACTTACATCTTTCGATTATCTTATTAGTGTTTTATATTTGTATATGAAAATACCATAAATTTTAACTTTATTAAAATTATATTTATGACAAAAGAATAAATAAAGTGTACTTTACCAATACTTCCTCGGTAGACACATCTTCGAGGCCGTTAATTTTGGTTAGGTTAATCATGTGGTCTATAGCATTTTCTAAAACGATGGTTCCAGCCGGCCGTGCTCCAAACTTATCGATGAAGTGTGTGTATCTAAATAAAAGTTTATTATTATCTTAGTATATCTATTAGCATTTATTATTAAGGTTCATAACAACGTTGAGCTATTTAAGTAGAAACTTCTACTACATTGCTCGTCTCTTTAAGACCTTTAGTTTTGTTACTCTAGTCATTACACTGAATACAATCAAATAAATAATTATCTGTAATTAACGACTACACGTTCATTAGTCAAAACTATACAAATTTAATGGTTTTTCTTAGTAAATTTAACATTTGGTTCAATAATGTAGAAATGACGAATTATTTTAATTGAAAATGTATTAGAAATCCATTTTACTTACTCACTGTACATCATTGCGCCCATCGTATTATTTATTACTTCATTCATTATTTTATCTGTTATATTTTTGTACGAAGCTATTTCTTTTATTAAATTTCTACCTAAGACGCAGTTGTTGGTGTCATATTTAACAACTGTAGCGTAGGTGTAACTATGGTGTACAAATAATACACAAATAAACCAAACACCGAACATTTCGACGCATTCACTTTACAATGACCGCAACGCGACTGGACTACAATAGTTTTATCAACTTGCTAATGTTTGATCTGGAGCA
>DWHU01001902.1:0-11125 GCA_018247975.1 Parides photinus
TACATTAGAGTTGCGTTAGATTAAAATTATATTTCCTTTTATTTGACATAAAAAATATTTGTTTTTGCTTAGGTTTTAGCTTTAGCTCTGTATCTATACAACATGGTCTTAAAAAGACTAGTGCAGTGTGGTGCTGTGTACTTACTAACTAGCGCTACATTGTTATAGGCGATCACTTACCATTAGGTGAACGTCCCGCTCGTCTCTAGCTTTGAATAAAAAAGAACTAAATACCTGCTCCAATTTCGGTATGATAAGCAAGTAATGAGCCCCGAGGAAGTAGATCGCTGTTACCCTTTCGGACGAATACCTGACCCAAAATGGTTGCACAACTGCACACTGCCCGCTACTACTTACGCAAGGCGTCTTACTGTCGCATGACAATGGACTTGAAATGAATTCCTTTAAACTTTCTAGTACAGGCCATGGATTTAAATTAAACGACTTCCCGGTTTCCTTAGCAATCAACAACTAAACGTAATATCAGCAGTAATATTTTCCGCGTTTTTCATTTACTTCGACACAATGTTAACTCTTAAAACTTGTGTATTAAAATTCTCCAATAATTCCTTTCTTATGCTGCTTTATGAAACGAAAGCTTTGTCTATTAATATTTATATGAAAAAAAAAATGTAATGCGTATAACATCAATTATAATAAGTTGAAACGATATAAAACCTGCAGTTTCTCATTATAACTTTCGGGTCTAAGAAGTATTATCAATTTTTTAAATAAACCCTGAGGATCGCAAGATTTTATCCGGAAAAAACCTGTTGAATTTAGACTGGAACTGGAATATTTAAACTATGTAGGAACACCGGAAGTTAAAAATCGTTAAACACGAGCAATCCGATGTAGAATCGATCAGCGACATCCTTAATTGCCTCATTGCTTTTAATCAAAGCGACAATAAATCTAGAGTTGTATTCTTGTGAGCTTATTACGATTTTAATTCTCAACATTAACCAAAAAATAACATGACTGTAATATGCGTCGTCATGGTCGCGTATAATAACGCTTACTTTATCATTATAAAATTGATTTCGAACTAATAAACTTTCCCCGTTGCGGATATCGATCCTCGGAACGATGACGTAAATTAACTTTAAACCCTCGTTCAACCGAAAATCGAGTTATTACCTATATTTTACAGGAAAAATCACGTCTACAAAACACAGGAGTCCTCCAAAGGACGAAAAAGTAAAAGTGTAACTAAATAGTCCCGTGCGAAGTGTTAAAATTTAATAACCTTTAATAAAAAACTTCGGCGTACGATTACAATACAGTTTACAGTGTTCATACAATTGCCGCAAACAGCACTCTCATTTTCGCTTTGATTTTAAGAGTTTAATGGTCAACAAGAATTTTACTTTCTCCACGATCGATCCGATTACGTACAGAATGTATGTGATAAAATTTCAACAGTCCATTTTAATCGGGAAACGGCGGATTCCAATAAAACAATTAAAAACTTTCGTAACTTTATAAGTTAATATGAATAGGTCCTGAGTTTCTTATTTATGTGTTACCAACCACAAGCCGATGATATCAATAAAGTCATGATATTATCAATATTTTTATAACAAAAAAGATCAAAGAGTAAATGACAAATTATCATGGCATCACAACATGGCCGTATGTAGGTTGATAGATTGTACACCATCACTAGAAACAATGGGTGTTATACGGACAGGAATCTATGGGTAATTAATAGAAGGCCGCCTCAATCCATCACCTGTCGAAGCAAGAAAAATGACGTCGACACATGACACAGCCAAATGGTACATGTTTTGGTCACCCAATCACACCGTCCCACCTGCGATGCGGCGAGATTGAAAATCAATCAATTTCAAACTTGACTATGTTAAGTAAATCAATTTAAATATAAAAAAAATAATATTTTAGAATTAATCACCAAATATCGCCTATGGGATTTACCATCCCCAATAAATTGCCGTGATAACCGAGTGGTTTGGGACCCCGGCATCGGATTTGGAATCCTTGAGCCTAGACACTCTACGGAGCGACCGTCGAAGCGTCAAAGAAGCTCAACGGCGCCCCCGTTCGGTTCTGAATAAAACTAGCAGCCCGAGCCGAGGGTCGACTTCAAGCTCGAGGGAGACCTCGAGCTTAGCTACTAGTAATAGACTTAGGCTAGCACCATGCGTGCTCTGCCCCCACAAGTCTGGTGTTACTTTAATCTTCTTTCCAGAAGAACGAGTCCATCCGAGCACCGATCACTTTTCTGAGTTATGTGCGCTTTAAGGAAATAAATATCATTGGCTTTATCCGCCAACCCGCACTTGGCCAGCGTGGTGGATTAAGGCCAAATACTCTCTCATTATTATTATGAGAGAAGGCCGAGTCCCTGCAGTGGGAACACATAGAAGGCTGAAAAAAAAATTGTTACCAACACTTATAATTCTGTATATGTTAGATACACTTAATTTTATACCACACAAATGAAAAACATACAGTAAATACTATCAGCTACATGTAAAGAAAACAAAATTGATATAACACCGAAATTGTAGTTAAAATGTAAAAATATAATCTATTCATGTAGTAGTAATATTTATATAAGATTTATTTAGCAAAAAATTGTGTCATGAAATCCGTTGAAGATGAAGGTTATAAACAAATAAAAACAAAAATGCATATCACATAAATTTCACGAGAAAGTAACCCATGCTCTTTGATACGTTAAAATAATGAATACATTATCTCTTAAATCGAATGCCGTTTGTCAAGGTGACCGTTGTATCAACATATTTAATATCCAGTGAATTATCATCTGCAAGTTGTTACCTTTTATAATGCGATTTATATTGAACGAATAACCACAGGGTACGTAAGATGCGTGTCATATTTCGTAAACGAAGCTGTAACATGACCTATAAAACGTATGCTGAGATAAATTTCCACGGCGGTTTAACGCAGTTTACTCGTACATCGGAGAGCTTTACATTTAACGGATGCGTTGTAACTACGGGGAAATAAATGCGCGTAGCGAAGGTGACATTTTTTTTTTGATAATGTTATTTACTCGTCCTGTAAAATAAGATATGCAGCGGTGTCGAGGTGGTGGCATGGCAAGTAAGGTGCCTAGCCTAAAACTTCACGGGGGATGAAGCTGCTTGCGTCCATAGGAAATACTTGAAACATGACACCCTCCTACACGTGTCCCCTGGGTAGTGCCAAACGAGCAGCAAGTTCCGGTGGTAGGCTTCGGCCACTGGCTCCCGGCACCACCCATCAGCAAAGCCACGCCGCCAAATGACTTTGTCGTGTTCCGGCATGATGCTTTATGAAGCCACACTTGTAGGCTAGTGCGCTTTACATCAAAGACTACATCACCTGTTACCATCAGATGGGATCGTAGTCAAGCGCTAGTCTATAACAAAATAAAAAAAAAACTCCTTTTAACGAAGGTGAGTGCCTGAACGGTGTTAGTCGGGCAGAGTTCCGTGATAGACGTGCCACTCCCACCAGATGAGGGCAGGATCTACTTAGAAAACAATTAAGCGTGTCCGATCTGCGTTCGCTGGAGAATTGCGAAGGTATTGCGACTTGTCAGCCGTCGGACGGCAGAGCTCCGACAATTAGGGCGGTGCAATTACGAGCAGTCGTCGGCCGAGTGGACCGAGTCGGCCGGTGGGTCAGCGAAGCGATTTCCCGTCGGCTCCGTCGTCTCCGTCGGCTCCGTGGACTGGCGCCAACGGTCCACGTTGTGTAACTCTTAAACGACCACGCATTAACACGGCAGTAGCCGAGGTCGTTGCTCTACACACGGACACGTAGATAACTCTGCAAAATAGCCGACGCTATCGGTAAAAGTGATACACGATTCGTTTCTCGGCGACATCTCACATTCCGTTATTCGTCTTTCGTAATCCGTAAATTGTGTATCTGTGTAGGAGGCGGGTGTCGCTAAAATATATGCATTTGTCATTCACACAAATTTTTTATACCTTTTGATTCATACGACATGCCAAAATCGGAATCGAAAGCGATTACTTTTCGGGAAAGTAAAAGTCGTGAAATGTGGTATTCTATGAAACGAGAATTATTTACACTAGTTTAATTCAATGAAGAAAAATCTTATTCTACTTCTTTAATAAAACGAATAACGAAACTAATTACCTAGGAAATTAGAAATCCATTAAAAATATTAACAAATACAGGAACATGGAAGAATCACCTATTGCAAAAAGTAAACGTTATAAAAGCAAACAAATTTACGTAAATTTATTCCATTTTCCTAGTTTAATCAGAGATTTTTAATTACTTTCATGATATTGGACAATTAATGTTAATTAATTTAAAAATTAATATTACTTATCAAATGACAAACAAAATCTATTAAATTTACTTTATTATAAAACATTCTTGAAAACTAAAATTTTTTCGTTATTCTAAATATGCCCACCAGATTATTATGTTACTTACTCTACAAATACCATAATAAGAATTAAGACAACTTACTACTACTAACTTATTACCACTAAACTTTAAAATATATTACAACAAAATTGCAATACTTGTATTATGAGCTGCAATTACTGTAAATACTAGAAACATAACTACTACTAACACTTGGGTACAAAATATTTATTAATTGGTATATATTTAGTACAAATAACGATTATTTAATTTTACTTAAACTCTGCATTTAAAGAAAAGTATGGTAAAGTGAAACCACTAAGAGGGAGAGACTAAATTAAAGAAAATATTTAAGCAGTTACTGTATTTATTTATCTAATTCTATAGATATTTTCAGAGCACGATTTTTATAAGTTCCATAAATTTTATTAGTACTTAACAAAAAATTGTTAATATGTCATATATATTTAATTTGATAAACAACTAGGAAGCTAAAATAATTTCATAGAATATGAGATTTTAAAGTGGTTGAAATCTGCATGAAAAATAAATTTTACATCTATTTGTTAAATAAATAATATAATGTAATATCGAGAGCCTTTAAAAAGGAAATTGAAATAGTAATACTAATTTCTATTAAATCTCTCTTCAATTTGTTCAATCTAAATAACAGTTATGTGATAGTCGTTGCTATAAATTTCTTATTGTAACAAAAAGAAAACATTACGATGTATCATTGTTGCAACTTGTGTTTTATAATTATACGATATCATCCTCCTCGTTACAAAATCTCTAATCTTATGAAAACATAGCAATCAATCAAAAGATGAAACGATTTAACTGGCAAATGATTCGTATAAACACTGTAGACTTAACACACGCACAAACGCCATTAACAACGCATTTTAGTTATCTAACGTGGAAATTCAATCTGTAATGAAAACTTTAATGGCCGATGACCTTTTAAGTAGTAATCCATAAAGCCGTATCGTTATTTTAGCGTACATCATACATTACTCATTTTCACGCAACCAAAGATGACTGTGGTAATAATAAATTGTCCAATATCGAAATAATAACGGTGTTAAAAAGCATTGACGTGAAACTCTGACTCTACTTTCTTTGTTTTTTACTTGCTGTGCTAGTTTCTTCAGGTTTCTTCAAAGAATTCCGAAATTGTAATTGTGGTGTTTCCATTTAGTTCTTAGAAGCTTTTATCCTAGACTTAAATTGTCATAGATGGCACACAAACAAAATTCACAGTAACATTTATAACAAATTTCTTTAAATTTTAGACTGCAGTTTTTGTTTAAAAAAATATACATGTGTTAATATACGACATTTGATTTTTTTCAATAGATAATAAAATCGAACATTTTATAATAGTGTCATCCACATAAAGTCGTAACGCTAGTAAGGTTTTCTACGCCGCTCCACATAAGTCTTAAAATATTAAGGCTAGTTAACTTAGAAGTTCAATACCCACAGCGCCCTTTAAACCAGAAGACAGTAATATTTGTACATTACTGTTTTTTGGAAGATATAAATACCGTGTTGTTACCTATCTAATTCGTAAGACTACATATAATAAAGATGAAATTTCATGTGTCAAAGAGACGATCACATTGCCATGGGTTTGGTCATCGCTAAAATTAAATAAATACAACTGTAAAAATAATAATGTCTATACAGTTTACTTCTATAAAAAAAAATACTTCTGTTTATAGCAGAAAAGCACAGATAAACTATCAATACTTTATATGAGGCTAGTTATGATTTTAATAAAGATATTTTCTTTAAGTTAAACAAAATGGTTATTTTTTCATGTATTAATGATATACCTTCTCGCAAAATTATTAAAAAAAACCTTAAATATTAAAAGGACAATGTCTGTTACCAGAATTTTTACGTATTATTATTTATAAAAACTAGCTGACCCCGCAGACTTCGTACTGCCTCTGCCAATCAATTTTTCAACTTTACTGCATGATACACTATCACATCATACAATTAAACCGCATTATAGGTATAAAAATAAAATTCAACTGAGACCACGCCGCCTTTACGCCTATATTTCTGATAAAGTTTGAAAAATATTATGGTTGCAATAACAAATACTTAGTTGTCAATAACAAAAACAAATAAAAGTATTCGTTTAAATTTGATTTGATTTCTGAACGACAGGACGAACATCAGACGTTTGACATGTAAACATAGTTTCTAAGAGAAATCGAAATTGTTGTTTTACTATTATCCTATCTTTTTTTTTCACATTTACTCACCTTTTAAATCTTCCCAGGACTTTCCACGAATAATTCAAAACCAAAATTAGTTAAATCAGTTCAGCAGTTCTCGAGTTTTAGCGAGACTGACGAACAGCAATTGATTTTTATATATAAAAAATGTTTGCGATTTACAAACATAAGATATGTTATACGACAATAAAAATTAATGTATGACAATTCTTTTAACCTGAATATGGTAGTTCTGAGTACCATGTAGCTATTCTTCATAAAAAGATATTTCTACAATATTTCAGAAAGTATTAAAAACTACAATATTAAATAATCGTCGATGCTTAAATGTTTAATAATTTTTATAAAGTACATAAAAGTATTTTTTTTTTGTTATGATTACACTTACGTAATAAATTAGATACGTTTTAGTACATGATTATGAAAAGTTATACTAGGAAGAAATATACGAAATAGAGAGAAGCATTCGTATTATTTCACACGCGATCACAATTAAAAATTTTAAGAGATTGCGAATATTTCCAAGAATAAGTTCACATACCGTACATACTCCTCAAAGATAGTAAAGAATGCTTTCATATAAACGGAATGCTGCGATAAGACATGTTTATATTGCACTAAATGTTTTAGTCGACGACGTTACTGCGTTATAATCACCTCTTATTATTAATTGCGTATACAAAGTTATAGTAAATTTAGTTACGAGAAAGCCTTAGTCTTGTGATATAATAATTACATCCTTAGTTCAAATTTAGGTCCGCAACCTCTTTACCATGAAATACGCTAGGCCTTGACCTCGTTCACTTGCAAATGATTCCACTTACGTCAAGCAAAAGCTCTTTCTATTATTCGAAATTTTAATCCATAAATTATAATTATATAAACTATTTTCACAATAACTCATCGGTTGAATTGTATATGCGTACTGATAAAAAAAATATTTAATAACAAAAATAAAATTTTATATTATTTAAACTAAAATTTTAACACCATTTTACAGAGTAACTGAAAAAATGTCCCAATTCATAAAATTGCTTATTTTTTTTTTGGGTAAACATTATTTACTTGGTTACGTAAAGACAAATTTAAATTTAATGATAAGCATAATTCAATCAATATCTATCTAATTTCTTCCTTAGATACGGACGAAAAATAGATATTCTATAGATACATGGACGATTCGATTTCTTTTCAGTTGGACTGCAAACTGTGTCTTATCTTTAGTCTCAATAAAGCGCAACGACACAATTCCTTATCGTTCACAACAAAAGTATTATGACAGGTTCATGAAAAGTAAAACGAAAAATTCTGCGACTTATTAGAGATTCGGTCGAAGCAGAAAAATAGAAAACGCACGAGTTGAAAGAAATAATGGCGGTAATTACAACGTTGGATACTAACCCGATTTCCCGCTCCGCGGGCTTCCGAGCACCACTACCCTTATACGATTTACAGTCATCTTCATTTGGAAAGTTTAGTTTTTCATAAGCGATCAAAGTCTCGTTCAACCGGTCATATTAATCGTATTGTGAGATCACATTAGTCCAGATTTTCACTTTAATCACGGTACACTGTTAATGCGGATACGAATTATCGTAAACGATTTCGAGAATGTTTGCGGCGGTGGTGAGCGCCGCGTGGTGTGGCATGTGGGCTCGTCTATGTGCCGCAACGCTTGCCGTACGACTGCCGGCGCATGCGCGGCCGCCGGCGCCGCTCGCATCCACACGCGCTCCGGCGACCGTACAGCCGCCGTTCTAGTTTTACGTATGGGCATACAACGAAGAATGCATCACCGTTTCATTTAAATCCGCAGCGGCAGCCCGCGCATTAACACCAACTTTACTAAATAACATTAAACTATGTCCTTGTGTATACTAATTAAAGAAATTACTGGGATAACAAAACTTTACATCTAGTGTTAGTATAAGTACTAGAGTAAAAATTATTGTAAATAGCAGATAAGAAATATTAAAAATAAATAAAGCGGGGATTCCCTTAATAGAGCGTGAAGTATGAAAGGATTAAGAATAAAGAATGTGAAAAGTTGAGAAAAGATACAAAGGACGAAGGAGAGGTAGAATGAAGGAGCGAAAAACGCCTTTTCGCTGAGTAAACGAAGATGATCAAATGACAAAAAAATCCCAGGCCCAACTCCTCCTGGGGAACAAGATAAAAAAAAAACTTTACATCTAATGTTTCGTAGTGACTAGGACTATGTGGTGCAGAGTATACCATTCTAACTAGCGCCAAGTGGTTATATATATGAGTGTTACATAAATTAGGTTAAAATCTCGCCTTTCTTGTTTCCGTATATATTAAATAGAGTAACATATGACACACCACGAGAATTACACAGAACAGACACAGAAGAGAAATGCTTTTAGACATGTTAAAGAAGCTGTGACTGTTGTATGATAGTCGGTTAAGAATTTGTGCGATTTATCGGAAAGTCTGTGCATCGTGTGGACTGGGTCCGTCTACGACGTGTCAAGGTGAGAGCGACACAGAGGCGCCTGTTGCAATAAATTATTTCACACTAAGGCGTAATTGGTTCTGATCCGCCTACGCCTGCTAACCTGCGCTCACGCCCTGAGCTCAGCCCGAGATTAGCTGCGGCACGCGGGACCCACTACAGTGGCAATTTGTAATTGTACTGGTCTAAGAAGATCATGCAGCGCTTATCGACATAACAATTTACTTCGTTTTATGTTGTTATTGGTTGTTAAACTCGAAAATATTGAAGTTAGTCAAAGGCCGTAAAAGTTCTACGGATCAAGATGTTACATTATAAACTCTTAAACAACACAATATTGTTAGAGATGATTAAAGACGTACAAACGTATGTGCCTTGTCATAAATTATCAAAACCATATTGAATCGAATATGTTGAGAATTGTTTTGGCAAAATCAAATTTGCCATTGTTCTTCTTAATCAAATTTTTGAATAATAGTTAATAGTTGACTTCAATTTTAGAGTGACAGGAGACATTAGAGAATGAAGCACATTAGCCTAAAATATTGTTACTCTTGTATATGTACATAACCACATAACGATGGTATTATAAAGTGCTAAAAAAAACAAGCAACAAAAACGAATACTACAAAAAGAGAATAGTACTATCTAAAATCTTCCGTGTTATGCAAAAGCAGCACAGCTACTACAGCGATTAGAAAATATAAGAAACACCATAAAGTAGAAATTATTACTTTTGACTAAAATATATAAGTTAACTATGTAGCCTTTTAGAAAATAAACTTGTAATTGCTACAATAAAATACATTAGCATTTCAAGGTTTTGATAAAAGGTTTTAAATCTTTTTATGTCACTACTCCGATTAATGCTGTTTAAAACAGCCGTTAAATCCTTTTATGTTTACAAAGTAATTAAGATCGATTCATTAAACGCGCATTGAATCAGACAATCTAAGCTTTCCGATACAGGAAATAACTGTAAAAGGAAGTATCACTTCGCCTATCTCTTCAATGCACTATAGCGGAGTACCGGCCGGCTTTCTGTAAGGTTTTCACTGACTATCCTTTAACTTGTATCTTCTGTTGTAGTGTTTTAAATCTTAATAATAATCTAACTATAACCATTTTTTATACATTCCATCTATAACATTCACATTAAATAGAAAACATACATTGTTAAAGAGTGTCTTTCTATCTTTTGTCCCTCAAGAATGTTATTCGATATGTTTATGAATTAATTTGTTTTTCAACTAAGATCACTTTCATTAACAAACTGGCATATAGCTTTTAAAACGTTCGGCAAATCACATATGTATTGATAAATCTAACAAGATTATATCATACTCATTTGTAAGTAGTAAATGTAACATTAAAGGAAAACCTCGGTAAAGTTTCTATCTCGTAAAAAAACATCTTTTGAACCGGACGGTTCTAGAGATGTTTTCTTACTCCTTTATAGATGACAAAGTAACATTTAAAATTCTAACAGGTCTTAAATACCGTACATTTTCTTAACACCTTTTTCACTCAAAGTAATAAAATTATATATGTACGACTATGATAGTACATAATTTTTTTTATTTCAATGAATATTGTTGTTATTACGTACAAACCCTTTTGAAAGGTTTTAATAGATTTTAATAATCTGCAGTGTTTTTATAACTGCGACAAAACAATAAATTATAACAAAATAATTACATTTGCTTTAAAAGCAAATCCTTGCTTAATTGTGTAATACTTTAGGAACGTGAAAGGATTTTATAGTTTTGATATTGACTTTGTTTCGACTCTGAACAGTTTGGTAATATAACCCGAAAAAGCAATAACTTCGCATTTTATAACATGGATCGTGTTAAATATTTAAGAGAATTTATTTCCTTTGTCAATGTGCACTTGGTAACGTTTCGCAAGTTCGTCTCGTGGCTCGGAGCTTGATTTAAATAGGGCTGTCAAATCAGATTGTAGTTAATACCGAACGGCTTAAGATAAGCTGAAGAGTTTATTAACTTAC
>DWHU01001903.1:0-11125 GCA_018247975.1 Parides photinus
AATTTCTTAAAGCGCACATAACTCAGAAAAGTCATCGGTGCGCGCCGGATTCGATCCCGTGACCTCCGAATCGGAGGTCGAGGTCCCAAACCACTCGACTATCACGTGTTACTTTAAAATAATCTAATGATTAAACTGTAAATTTAATTTAAAGGTGTGTGATATTGCTGGAGCCCGATTAGCAGACTCATTGGCGTACTATTGCTGTCGAAAGCCAACTCAAGTGATGATGGTAAAACAAGTTGTATTTTAGCTATTTTTCAATCATTATTTTTATGCATTTGTAACAGAATACTTTAATTTAAAAAAAAATATTGATGCGTTTATACAATTATTTAAATAAAATGAGCGTATAAATAAATTGCTTTCACAAAAATTTCTTCAAAGTTATAAACTTAAAAACATGATAAAGCGAACTTTTAAAGTTAATTAAATGTGTGTTTAAAACATCCAAAGTATTTGTTTACATATCTAAAACAAACTATTCTCTAATAAAAATACATAAGTGATAAAAGAAAGTTTAAAGATACAAAATGTATAGCTTTTTAAATGTGTTGCTACGATGAAAATTTGGAAGATGCATCACTGAGTTGACTATTGCGGGAGTGCATTGTAGTTGCATTGCACTTGTTACCATTTTTTGTGCAATATTACTACAAGGCAATTCTCGCTTTAGTTGCATTCATCGTATTTACATTTTGGTTTCTATTTTTATTTGTGTGTTTATGATATATTTCTTTATTTTGTGTTTTTATTTCTAGACGATAAAGTACTTAAAATATTTTTTTTCCTGAATTTATGTAAGTTGTAAATTAACTCAAAAATGTGTAAACAGGATTAGCAAAATTTTTGTTACAGACATTTGTATTAATTTTAAGTTTTGAATGTTAGTACATAATGAAAAGAATACTTTCCAAAGTGGTTTTCATCATCTTCTTTACATTTGTAAGTTTCTTCACTTATAATGTTATATTTATTAAATGATTAATCAAAACGTGCTATGAAACTATAGTTATAGAATAAATAGACAAAAGAAATTTATTGGGAACGTCATTAAATAACTCTAATAATTTCTATCAAAATATTCTATAAAATTGTATTCCTTTAATTTTCTTCACGTTTTATTTTGAGTTTTTACTTCATTTATCATGTTTTTCATGACGTTAACTGCCGATAAACAACGTTCTTATCAAAAAAAATATTTTAACAGCTTATGCAAGTGTTATGCTGCGACTGGCTGTTGGAGGTGCGTGCGGGTGTATGGGAGGCGCGCGCTGGCTCCGGGTCCAGCCCGGCGCCGAACACCCAAGTACAAGCCTTCCAGAGGGATCTACACTCCCTTAGAAGACTGGCCCAGAGTTTACCAGTAACTAATAGAGTTTTAATTACTGTAATTAAACACCTGAGTACTTACGATAATTTCTGTCGCTGAATAACACCTCGGTAGTCAACACCGCAACAACTATTACTGCGGCGAACGTTTTATGTTTCGATGCAACGTCATAAACGATAGTTATCCATCGTCTTTTAATGTCAGCAATTTTTTAACTATCTAGGTATGTAATAAAGAGATACACTTTCGGGTTTATGGTATTCTACTAAAATCTTATGTAAATTACAGTGGGTGACTTCGCGAGTTTTCCTCCATTCTGCAGTGTGTCGTATGATGGCGGGTGCTGCACCGCGCCGCACTCAGCAATTACTCGACGGAAGCCTTCGACCTAGATTCAACCGCTCCTCTATTATTTGTGGCAAAGGTAACAGCGTGTTCACTCCGAATCTCGACATCACGCGTATGAGCGATACATCCGCGTTCCTGAGCGGTTTCCAACCGCCCCCAGGGGTTTCACACAGGCAATGGTGGTCGGAGAACGAGCCCGAGACAGTTTTCGACAACCGATTACTTCTTTCGCCGGATAATACCAAAATCCAGACACACTGTATAACTATAATCCTAATAGGAACAATATTGTTTTTTTTTATTTATTATTATTAACTATACTGTTGACTCCAGATCCGCCAGTCCAGTATCAGATGAGCTATCGGAATGAAAACAAGTAGCGTTTACATCAATAAAGAATATTCTCTGTTGATGTAAACACTATATTGTAAAACCGTGCTGTGGTATAGTATTAGATAAATAAAAAATGTAATGATTTTTTATATTTATGAACACAAGAGATTATAATTATACGAATTTTTGTTTGTTACTTCTACTTTATTGATGGTTGACATTTATTTTGTCCTAAAAGCAACTGGTTTGCCAACCTCAAGATCAGAGTGATTTATCGTTCAATGAACGAAATCAGGTATACTACGGTAAACGCCAGTCTCGCATCAATACTAGAACATTGTAGAATTATGCATCCGGCCTTAACAATTTGATAAAAAAAAAATATTATTTTGTACCTGTTTTTTATTATATTAAATACAGCTTAGTATCACCTCGAAATAAATAATTTTATTGAAAAAAAAATTGTTTCCAGAACGTGCCTTAGAAGGTGGTGGCGGAGAAGGCGAGCGGGCAGTCGCTCTCTATATGGCGTGTAAACATTTACCGGCAGCTGTATTAGCCACCCCGGGAGAGAGAGCTGGTATGCTGGCTCAAGCTGCGGCCACTTTGCAAAAAATTGGCCATCGCAGCCGTCTCTCACACTGCTATCATCTTATGAAGTCTTTTGGTACACTACCTTCCGCGCCGTGATTTTGCTTCGATAGGTCTATTTTTTGTCCATCAGCATTGTCACCATTAATAACTAATTTAAACAATAAATCATGGATATATAATTCCTGCGTTGTACTGTGTCACAAAGCTGTAAATAAATCGGCGCAGAATTTTTTATTCACTTCATTTGATATCATTTGATTGACATTCACGGTGAAGATTCTATTTCTTAACTTATCAAAAGAAAAATCATGCATGGTCATCAAAATTTACCTTAAATAATTAGTGCCTTAATGCTGCCTATAAGTGTTATATATTAAATAATTGATGATGATAATAATGTGTATACACAACTCTATTCACATGATATGTATTTGTTTTCAATTACAAAATTCCTTTTGCACCCATAATATGTTTTATGAGTTAGTTAAGTGTTTCTACTCCACGACAGCAAAGAAAATAATTACTTATACAGAATTTAAATTGTCATAAAACACATTTTATGGAAATATATTTTAAAATAAATGACGTTGTGTCACTCTTTTATTATAGCTTATTTGTAATATTAGAGTTATGCAATTTTTATAAATTATGAACACTAGCATATGAAATAAATAAAACATTATAAAGGAAATAATGAAATGTTAAATATTTTAACTTAATACCGATTTTTGTGAAGAAGAGAATTCCAAAATTTTTATGCAGAGCTTTCAATTTTAAATACAACTTGTCATATTTTTTTAAGAAAGTGTTTTTTTTTATGTACAAAATTTATTATACTGTCAGTGTAGGTTTTATTATCCTAATTTTTGTCTAGTAGTTTGCTTTTCCAATGTAAAAAATTAATAAAAGTTGTTAATGTCATGTTAACCTCTAGTATACCACTATAAAGTGTAGAATGCATGGAGATTTATCTATAGGTCTATGAATTTATGACATTTAAATATATTTTAATCAATAAATGGTAAAATTTATGTGGGATTTAATTTTTCGCCTCCGAACTTATTTGTATAAATTAAAATCGTTACCTGTAGTATCGACTGTACTTGAAAAAGTGATGGAAACAAGACCTTCAGTTGTTTCCTCAGCGCTTAATTATTTTCGTGCCCCGTAGTACTTAATAAGTTATGCATTTCTTTTAAATAAATATAGTTAACTGATTAACAAGATAATTTTTAGGAATCATAATCCAACGAAAAAAGTTAGAACTGGTAACATTTCTTTAAGGCAGTGTCAGAATTTGATTGTAAAAAGAGATTTTGATAAAAGTATGTAATTTGATTCTTATTTGTTTGTTTATAACTTTCCAAGTAAAATTTCACTCTAATAAATTGCTTCTTGATCGAAATATTTATATCAGAGTTATCACTACCACTATTCTAACATCACTATGGTAAGTATGAATATGAATCAATTTTAGATTATTGATTAAATTCAGAAACAATATTTAGAGTTAATTTAAATAAATTGAATAATTTATTTTACTGAAGAAAAACACTATTAAATTTTTTTGGCAACAAATATTTTAGATCTGTAGAAATAATAGTTATATGTATTTATCATATTTAACAAACACTTCGTTTTTTTAGTCAACCGCTGTGAATAATTCTCAAAAGAAAAGCATGAATTCAAATAATCAAGCTACAGGAGGTGTACGTAAAAAATCGGGGCCTAAATTTGAATTAACAGATGAACAGCGTCGTGATATTAAAGAAGCATTTGATTTGTTTGATACAGAAAACACTGGGAAGATTGATACTAAAGAATTAAAGGTCGCAATTCGTGCTCTTGGATTTGAACCTAAAAAAGAAGAAATAAAGAGAATGATTGCTGAAATAGATAAGGGAGATGGAAAAGTAGCTTTTGAAGATTTTCTTGATTTGATGACAGTGAAAATGGCAGAGAAAGATACCAAGGAAGAGATTATGAAGGCTTTTAAACTTTTTGATGATGATGAAACTGGTTAGTATATATCATATACAATCATTAAAGAATTTCCTATATTGTTAATATTAATATGATTTCAATTAATTAATAATGGCAATTAAATTACTACAAACACACAAAAATATAGAAAACTTTTTTTAAAGAGGAGATTAATATGGTTTTCGGAAGTTTCCAAATTAATTGGACCTTGGAAAAACAGTTAAATTGTTGCTTTTACATTATTTAAATTTTGTGCATTAGTTAGCGTTCTGGTATTGTGTGGTAAGGTATGTGTGTATGCATGTTTGTGTGGTTATGTAGTTGTGGAGTAATGAAGGTAAATAATATTCATATGATAAAAGAACTAATGTAGTTCACTCTCCTTATAGTTTTGATTGATGAGAGTATATTCTTGTTTTTAATTTTTTAATCCTTAGTTGTACTTTTTTTAATATTCCAATGCAATATAAGTACAGTACATTTATAAATAAATTGCCACAAATATTGCAGATTTATATACATAAATAAATGAATATTTAAATTTAGTTAGGAATAACCTTAATTTATTAAAGAACAATACAGAAATGTATTCTTTTTAATTTGTATGAAATATCATTAAAATAATTTGTGGTAATGGTAATTTAGGTTATTTTTTATTAAAACTAACATATAATCACAATGTGACACCAATTTCTCTCTAAATACTTATAATTGTGTGTAAATAAATAACTTAAATGTCACAATAATTACAGGTAAAATTTCATTTAAAAACCTCAAGAGGGTAGCAAGGGAGCTTGGTGAAAACTTGACTGATGAGGAACTCCATGAAATGATAGATGAAGCAGACAGGGATGGAGATGGTGAAATTAACCAGGAAGAATTTTTACGGATAATGAAAAAGACTAGTCTTTATTGATATTCTTTTTATGACTTTCTTCTTATGATATAACTATAAGTTTTTAAGTATTTATATGCATGCCTATAATGTTTCTGTGGTATATATTGAAATTTAAATACGAAACTTTAAATTTATTACAGGGCTGCAAACTTTTTACTTTCCATGACCAGTCATTAATAAGAGGTCAATCTAAGATAAATTCAGAATAGACTGCAATTTTATAAAACTTCAAAAGAATCTTTTCTAAGAAGTAATTTTAATAGTTTTTACAGTAACTAGCTAAAGTGTATAGATTCAGGTGATGTTAACAACAGTAATTCTTAAACTATATACCAGCTTCATCAGGACTCAGTGCTCACGAAATGAGGGTCCGTGAGCTAAAATGTTAGTTAAGGTTTCATACCTTATATTGTTATCCAAAGATTTAAAGTACCTTTAGCAGTATTAAGTTGCTTAATATTAATGATTACATATTGAAAATCTCATAACTCAAAACCTATAAATGAAAAATATGTTCCTGGTATGAAGAGAAAAAGATATTTGCTAATAATATAAACAAGTGGGCCAGACCTAATATAAAATAATAGCTAAAGGTGAAAATAGGCACCTCATGATGATGTATTGTACTTTGCAGCCAACTTCATACATTGTTTTTGTTACACATCACCCACCCAGCCCTACACCGCTGATTATCTTCTTTTTCACAGGAGAACGTGAGGATATCAATACCCAAAACGAAAAAAAAATTACACATCACCCATTATTTTACACAATTGGAAAAATTGTAACTTATATTGTTATCATTGAAACTTTTATTTTACACTTGATTGTAATAGTAATTATGTATTTGCTATGGTGAATGTTGTCTGCCAACCAATTGTATGTTGTATGGAATCTATAGAATGATAATGATGGCAAATGTTAAATAAAATAATAAAAAAAAAATATTTATTGTAATTCTATTTGTGTAAAACACATTTTCTGAACGCAGATGCTTTAGTTATATATATGATAAATAAGAGTATTTTTTGTTTAAAATAGATTTTGCTTTCTCTGCTGTCACAAAACACTTATTTTTGTATAAAAAATGTTTTAGATACTGTAAATATGTTAACTTTTATATAGGGTAAGTCTGATAGATATCATTCCAGTTTAATACATTATCTTGCATTTAATGTTCAATCACAATTTTTGTCTCTATTAAGAATAAATGTTTATAATAACGAATGTTCAATACTTTTGGTAATTTTTTTTATCATAATTTAGACTTTTTAGGAAACTGCTCATTGGCCTAATCATTTTTTTTTGTCAATCATAATACACTAAGTAGATTGTAAGTTATATTCGCAGTAAATATTCTTTAAAACCTGCAACATTGTTGAATTTAATGCACAATTATTGGAGGAATTTAAGTAAAACTTTTCAAACATATTTTTGTTTTTTTTTTCTTTTACCAAAAACTTAATATTTATTATTATAATAAAATTTACAAAATGTAAACAGTTTGCTCCTCTAACACTGTCATTTAAAACACCATATACTTTTATAAAGTACAATAAATGTGATTTGTTTTTATATGTTATTATTCATCTATACACATAGGATTGACCATGATTTATGAAAGGATAAAAAGGTTTTACTTTAACAAAAAAATACCTTAAAAAAAACACTAATAATAAAATATGTAATAAGAAAACTTTTATTCTTCAATAAAAAATCAGGAACATGTAAACAATTGAGATTTATACTTAGGATTATAAAACTATCAGATTCTTTCAATCACAGTACCTTCTGGTTGCCCAAAATATGCTTTTGAGCACATTCTTACAAAAAGGCCAATTTCAACAACTCCTGGGATAATTTTTATAGATTCATTTACATTTTGCCAATCTAAATCTTGATTTGAGAACATCCAGTCTAAAATAAAATTTCCATTATCTGTTACCACAGGACCTGCTTTAGCAATAGCAGCTCGTAACTTTATCTCTCCTCCATACATTGTTATAATTTTATTCTTAATTGGTACATAAGCCATAGGAACTACTTCAATAGGTATTCCTTTCTTGTATCTATCACCTAGTTTCTGAGAATCTTTTGTGTAATCAGCAATTACTATTAGTTTTTTTGAACAGGCTGCAACAATTTTCTCTTGTAATAAACACCCTCCACCACCTTTGATCAAAGTCAAGCAGGAATCGACTTCATCTGCACCATCTATTGTGACATCTATAACAGGATTTGTTTCGAGTTCTCCTAGTGTGAGATTATGTTTTATTATCAGTTGTTTAGCTTGGAAGGATGTTGGTATACATATAACTTTAAGATTTTCTAATTCGACTCTCTCAGCAAGACGCTGCACGGCATACACAACTGTTGAACCACTACCAACGCCAAAAATGCAATCACTTTTTACAAATTCGTCCACAGCACGATATGCAGCTACTTGTTTTGCTTTTTCTAAAGTCATTCTTGCGTTAGTACTAAACCAATAGCTACGACTGTGGCACTTTAATACCTGAACTGGTGTGTACCTAAACAACATACATTGATGTATTTTTAGAATGTCTAAATAAATACAGCTGAATGTAGCATGTTTAAGTTCAAGTTATTTTTAGTCGGCTCGAATGTTATAGGTTACAACACAGATAAAGAATATACTAGTATTCGTATTCAACGATAAATAGTTTAGATATTCAGAAAGTAACCGTGTTAATTTAAAAACAATAATAAAATACAAATGCAATAACATATTTAAATTATGCATATTAAAATTTAATTGTAATGAAATTTTATTACAAAAATATAAGATACCTACATTTACACTCACTTTTACATTTTTAAAACTGTATCACTTTAATTGTATGTTGTAAGGAAATTATTACTGTTGTACATCTTATTAATATATCAACAAGTCACAATTAAAACAAGAAATAATGCCTAAAAAAAGTATAGCGATCAAATAGTTATTTATTAGAACAATTACCTTAATTATATCATATAAACTTTTGTTTTCAAACTTGTCTACTTTTTCGATGTTCATATGAAATAATAAACTGCATCGAAGTCGGAACCCGCATTTATACTGTATGAACATCCTCATTAAGATGCATTACGAGCGGTACGTAAACAAAAACAATAGAGATTATTATTTTTCATAACTGCTTATTACGTTTATTACACCTTAGTACATAACTGTTTTAAGCAAAAACTATAAATATTTTCGCGAATTACATTTCATTTAAAAGTTATACAGTTCATTACAAAAGATTAAAACCAGCAGAAAGCTGCTGGAACTATCTAAAATCGTTTAGCAGAAGATTGGGTGAAATGGCGTTACTAGAAGAATACTTATGGCTGTCAATGATGAAGTTTTAAAATTATTATGTGTTTTTTTTGGAACAATCACATATATATCCATTAAATTCATCTGACAATTGATTCAAACATTGAATCATATTGTCCTGATCAGCGAGCATTTTTTTAACTAAAGATAAATGTGATGTTAAATCGAATTGTATTGTTGTTTTCTTTTGTGTGGTTACTATAATTGTATCATTTTGAATAAAATTATTAAGTTGTTTTTCGCTTGGGTTATGCAAACAAATTGGAATATTTGTAACAAATCCTTTTTTACAATCCTTTTGGTGATTTGATTTTTTGTTTTGACGACGTATTTTGTTAAGTTCATCAGATACACAAGCGAGATTATTTTCCAAAATTTTAAATTTGTCATGGTAAAATTGTATTTTCTGTTCTAATTGCCTACAGCGAAGGTTTTCGTCGTGGAAATCAGCATAGTATTGACCACAGAATAATATAATCATTTTGAATTTGTTAAATAAATTAATTTCTTCCACAGGTTCGTCACGAATTCTTTGTAATTTTTCATAACCCAGGTTAATCCAATTGTTAAGAATGTTCATTTTATTGCAAAGTTTTTGGTTTTCTTTTTTTAATTCATTAATAATTTGATGGAATTTTATATTTTCCTCAATAACTTTTGCAGAATTGTTTTCAATTTCCGCAAGATCTCTTTGTATTCTATACGATTCCCTTTCTTTAGCGGATATTACGGTTTTCGCTACAACTAAAATGGTTGGAATTAAAAATTTTCCAGTCTAACTTTTAATGGTGTTGTAATTATTTTGCTAATTACAATAACAGTGTCAATAATTTATTGTTTTTATACTTACTGCAAGCTGTTTTAATTTTTTCATTTAACATTTTTAACTTGTATTTTTTCGATTTCAAATTTGTCTTGTAATATTTAACGATTTCGAATAAATTATTTTCAGGATTGGAGCCACAATCAAAATGAAATCTGGAAAATAAATTTTGTGAATCCGTTATGATGTAGGTAACATGTGGTTAAAAGCATTTGTAAGTTATACTAACACTTTAATTCGTTTGAGTGAAAAAGTTAATATGTGATTGTTATAGCCCAGAGAGAATACTTTGTTGTCTCTAAACACCAACTAATAATAAAACATACCTCTGAAGTTCTTTAGTAATACAAGACAAAGCCTTTCGCATTACTTCTTTATCAACATTTTGGCCATTTATATTAGAAATTAATTCCAAACACTTTTCACTCGACATATTATAATTTTTTCATGCAAAATCAATTTTTAAATATTAGTGAGAGAACTGTCACTAGAAATGATAATTTGACAAATGATTGTCTTGGAAATGAACTATGATATATTTTTAAAATAAATTTATTGAAAACAAAAGTAAAAATAATTACTCGTTGTTATTCGCCTTAAATCTTATCAATATGAACACCATACGTTTCTGTAAGAATCCGATTAATAATGCCTATGCCATTGAACTTCTTTTATCTTTAACAATTATCATAAGGTCGTTGAGGCCAACTTCGAGTTATCTAAGTATTTAGTTTAATGCCTTTTTTAAAACAAAAATGACAATTTTCAGCATAATACCCCTGAAAAGATTAATTAAAAGTTTATAATTGGAGTAAAAAATTTGTTTATTAAAAAACAGTTCTAAACTACCAGTTACCAGTTTAACATTATTTTCGTGTAAACTGTGTAGCGTAGTCTATGGTTAGTTTAAATTTGAAGACATTAGAAAGTCTGCTTTTTCATTAATCTTTATCTAATCATTTTAACTCAGCATCGTCGAATTTATATGAGAGAAGAGAAGGAGAGAGCAGAACATTTCGAAGTGACATCATTTTCACGTGTGATGTTCATATCCTCTTTACAAATGAAATTGAAAAATCTGCCTACTTCATAGACAGAGGATGGTATTCCAAACCTTGCGGTCGCTCCCAGCACAGTGCATAGTGTCTGTCTTAGCTAGCAGCAGCTCCAGCAGTCCACCATTGGTGGCAAGGCAGCTAGGCAATTGTAAATGGCCTGAAGGGTTGCAATAGGAGTCTTGTTATTGCGACCCATACAGTGCATCTCTGCTCTTCTCCTGTCGTAGCGGCTATCTGTTCCATTGGGTAAAGAAGACCGGGGACGAGAGGGTGCGTCTGTGTTACGCACCGTAAAATATCCTGCGCAACGGACTGTTACTATTATTATATATATAGTGTTCTCTATCTATGATATGTATATATTTACAAAAAAAAATGTATTTAAGTAGTCTATCAGCTATCTAGTACCCTT
>DWHU01001904.1:0-11124 GCA_018247975.1 Parides photinus
GGCGGCGCCCGCCCCACACGCGATCTTATCACACTTTCCGCGAACATCGCATCGCACTGCCCGCCCGCCCGTTCCGTGACTAACTTTTCCCTCGGCGGGTTGTGTCCTATCTTCTGTAATTCTCCGGGCATAAATTTAATTTAACATCACACAATTACTTCATCCGCCCGGCGACCTCGCGAACGCAACGGTGCACATTTATTCAAAAATATTTAACGACCACCACGAGCCGGCCGCCGGGGCAGGCGACGAGCATAATGAGCGGTGAACCCTTTGAGCCGGCTTGCAGTTGCAGAGATACAAATGCTGAGCTAATTAAGCGGTGCTGATCCGTAGCCACGACCGAATTAGTACGATTGTACTATTAGTCGACAGCAGCATTTACGACAAGCAATTTTAATGAACTTCGTTACTTTACTAATTGGGAAGAATATTTGTTTAACAATTGGACCCCGGCGTCCTATAAATTTGTTATGGATCAACCTAAAGTTCAAACATGAGACCATCTTGAAAATGTCACTATGAACTTTAAATGTCAATTACAAAAATTCGTCTTCCATAAAGCCCAACCTTACCGTTTCAAAGTTAGTAGATAAAAATAAATTGTAAACGTTACTGGACGCATATTGAGCTACGTTTAGGACCCCATTGTGAAGTTCGACCCTCAATTCTATTAGCAATCAATAGTTCACCTATTCAAAACACAAGTGTTAAATCTATTGTGCAACTTTTATTGTGAGGGTATTTGTTACCAAAACATTTACTACCGGTCTGATTCGAATTCAAAGTACACACTTAATCCAAAGGTTATTGTTTGTCTACAAAAAAAAACCTTGGTATTAAAAGGATAACAAGGGCAACAAAACCCTTGTACAAAAGCATCAACATGTTAATCAGGGTTTCTAAACTAAGCTGGAATATGCCAATTGGTGACATCCTAAATCCTTGTAAATATCGTCGGTCAGAATTCAAATACCTTTTGCGAAAGCAAGGATAAATTTAAATGAGATGATAATCAAAGTTATTAAAAAGAAGTTATGAACACATTTTCTAAACATATTTTCTTAAACCAAATTCTCACTGTTTTCGCTTACTGGTAGATAACTGTTGGATGTTTTTATACCTTGGTATAATATTTGTTAATGTTTCAGATTTAGAACTTTTGTTGGTCCACTCATACACACACACATACAGAAAAAGTTGCGTAATTCATGGTTACCGTTGTTTTGTTGACAGCGTCGATTGTAACATTTCTCAAAAAATAATGTTTCGAAATTTTTTTATGTCTAGTTTCTGTCCGAAGGTGTTACATAGTTTGAACGAACAAGACATAACGTTCCTTTGTTTTAAGTTATAAAATTCTATACAAGATTTTCTTCAAATTCATAATTTAATATGAGTGCAAATTTTTCAAACATTTCAAGTTCGCGCAGAGCAACAAGACAAGTCCAACAAAGGAAATTCATTGCGGTTCGATTTATCCTCCGCTGCGTTTCGTTCACTTGTTCTACTTCGTTTCATATTTTTTTTATTACAAAAACTTATAAATCACATGCGTCAGATCTTCTCCGTAATGGTATTTATATTGATTTACTATGAAGATAATTAACAACAATTAACGATCTCGTGGCAAGCGGACAGAACGCTCTATGGCTCAGTAGTAAAGCGAAAAACCTTTTTCGTGAAAATAAATAGCATCGCAAACAAGGCCGAGCGAGCGATTAATCTAACTTAGAGAGTTAACAAGACTGAAGTGATCAGCGGGAGCAATGTTGAAGTTTAATAAGCGCTAGTTAGCGGGCGGCGGCTGCGCTGGCAATAAGGTGACTGTTATCTCCGGTACACGGCGACAGCGGCCGCGAACAAATTGCTTACTACTGCTTCCGAATCAACGCTCGGATGGCATGCACTAACACATCCAACACATTCACTAACGTAATTACTGTATCAATTAGGCTGTGAACACACGACATTGGCTGTCTACTGCCAATTAAGTTCCATAATCGCCGGTCCAAGTTAGCACGTGTAAAATGCCGGTGATATTTAATTTCACACTCGAAATCGAGTTAAATTTAATTTTGCAGATGTTAATTTTATAAAAACACGAATCAAAAAGTGTGTACACTCTTCAGTGAGAGATATGAGGCGAGCTTGCGGCATCAAGTTGTAAAGTAGGCAATTAGGATTTTAAATACAAGCCGGGCAAATCTAAAAGCGCAGCGTGATGCACGCGGCCGTCGAGTTGTCAAAGCGGGAATAATCTCATAACCGCCGCCCGGACGACCCGGACAGCTTACGCTGAGCACCCTCAGGCTTTAGCTAGATTGTTCTTTTAGTGAAGACTGCCGCGCTTTCGCGCTGACGTGTCGCCTTATTCTTTCGGAATAAATGCTCGCTAAAATACTAGAACAGCAATTAACACACGCCACGACCGGCAACAATTCACGTGAATCGGTTTCGGTATTACGTATATAATCGGAGGTGAGCGCCGAGCAATAAAGTTGCGATAAGTTTTGCAAGCGGCGGGCAACCCGGCGTGGCGACGCCTTCAGGAGCTGCTGCGAACGCTTCGATTCGTGCGCGCGGGCGGCGGTGCGTGGCGGCGCGGTCGGGCGCGCCGACCGATTCCGATCCGATTCACGCGACAATCGTTCGCTGCTCCGTTATTACGACACGCCGCCGCCCGCGATCTCCTTCCGTAACGCGCGAAAGAAAGTCTAGTCACGATAAAAAACAATATCGATTTAACGGTAAATCATAAAATTTTCGTTCCGAACCATGCTCTTTCGCCTCCCCACTTCGTCAATGTACAAAAAAAATAATTATTATCTTTTATTCTTACATAATTCGTGGTATTATTAAAAATAGAAATATGTAATAATAAGTGTCCCCCCGTTGGACTCCAAAAGCGAGAGGACTTTGCGAGTTTCGTACTGATTACAGCTCCATATTTAATGAGACACTCACGTGGACTAACAACAAACCGCAGGCTAATTTCAATACCCTCTTGATTATTTAAAAGCAGGGCCATGCGTAACGACAAGGAGAGAAACAAAAGCGACTACTCTTTGCTAGGTGGCTTAATGTTTAAATAAGCAACGTTTATTTGTAAAGCCTCTGTTTTCTGAAAAGCGCCGAAGTACTGTGAAAGTTGTAACTATCACAAACAAGTATTTTCTCAAGTACACCCACCACACGCGTGCAATTGAGTGCATTCGAAAAAATTAAAGAAAGTGTTCATATGTGCGCGCCAGGGAGCGGAATGGGCGAGAGGTGAGGCGAAGCGAGGCGAGACGAGAGCCGGGAGGCGGCAGAAGACGGGCCCCGCACACAGTTTAATTTCCCACGAGGTCGATCTCAGCGCCGCGGAGCGCAACCCGCGGGAATTAATTGCCAGTAATGAATAGTCAAGTGAACTCCGTTAATTATACATAAAACTAACATTAAGAAGATATAATATTGTCAAGGAACCGTTATCTACGTAGCACCAGATTTACAGTTACATTAAATCCGATTAAACTCTTTAAATCTTTTTCGCACAGTTTTTAACGTTCACATTCTTTGCAAATAAACAACACGAGCAGTGACATAATGCCATTAAGAGCAATGACCCCTTATTACGGCATCACTCGGCGGTGTAAAATCTAACAATCGGCAGAATAAAAAAAAGTCGCGATTTATTTCCAACTAGTCTTTAGCTGTTTTACACCAATTTAATTATATGAAATAAATTGATATCGAAATAGAAACTTCATCAATATCACATAATGTTACCTATACAGTAACTATAGTTATTTCAATGATGATACAGAATATAAGGTTTAAATGATTCGTATAAAGAACACCTTTTAATATTTAATTATAATATTGTTTATACCTTGCCCAATAAAGTTTGAAATGACACATTTTTCACGTGAAAACTAAGCCTTAATTGGGCTATAAAAGAAACTTAAAAACTTTCCAGGTGATTTATTAAAAAAGATGGTACTAAAAACGAGATGGTCCGTCGTCAATCCGATAAGGCCGATGTAAAGTTGGCGGTGCTCGTATCATAGAGCCGTACCGTTACAATCGGTAATGGCGTGTGCAGTTAGGTTGTAGGTTTATTGCTTCCTAGTGTATTCGCCGTGTGAACATCCCGGAGATAGTCTCTCGTTAGCAGGGCACGCGTCGCCTCTCTATCACGCCCTATACTATAATGTTGCCTTTTCATACAAATCAAATATAAAATAATTGAGAGACTGTGAAAACGAGACAAATATTACAATTTTCTATCAATATTCCACTTGCACACCTAATAGTAAGTCTGCTGTTGGGGATCGTGTAGAAAACTACCACAACAGGGACTCTTTGTAAACAGTAGTGTGCAAGTGGTTGCTGTTCGGGTTAGAAGGGCGATGTACCCAGTAAAATTACTGGGGGCAAGGCAAGGAGGCGAAAGTATGCACAATGCGGAGTCAAAAACTACTGCCACCTAGTCATAGGCAAGTGTATGAACTATAAAAAATATACACACCTTAATACCTTCGTTAAATAAAAAATAAGTAAACATTGGTTTAAACCTAATTCATAAATGTATTGTAATAGTGGAACAGACAAGTATTAAAATGTTTGTAAATTTAATCAAAATACCTCCATAGCGCTTGTAAGGCTGCGTAAAGAGCGTTGTACTGTTGCGGGTACCGCTACTTTAATTTAAAACGAAAGATTTGAACAAAGAAAAGAGCCAACGTAAATTTTTAAAGTAACTTGTATGTAGTACAACTGCGAGTGTGCGTAAATTAATGCTTTGTCTGCCCGTTGGTGTAAAGAATAATTACTTTTTTGTTTGAACGCCTTTTCTAAGGTAACATGTTCCTTACCTAGTAAATTCACTATTGTTGACTTTTTTCCTGAGAAAGTGTTCAAATCCATTTTATTTATGGGCTTGGTATAAAAAATTAGATCATAGTCGTCTATTAATTTTAGTTAACGCCAATTTACCTTGTGGTTAATTTTCAAATATTTTTTTAATTTATTACTAAACAGAAAAACTTTATACAATAACTTAAATTTAAAAATGAATAAATTAACTTTAAACACTTATTAAAATGACTTTCTAAGAAACAACGTTACGAACGTGACGTCTACCTTTTTTAAATAATTATTATGGATGGTCTTAATGTTAATTAGCACCCCATACAGAACTATTACTGAATAAGTTGCATTAAAGTAATATTTAGGTAATTTATAAATGTACGTAAATTGATCTAGTGGATTGTGCACCAGCAGAGCATTAGTGCTGTGTCAGTACGTTTGGAAAAACCAGAGAATGTCTGACCTGATGGTAACGAGCCTACCTACAATAATGTTGTGCTAGATATAGCGCAAACTGCACCACATTGTGCCTCATTGCCTTGAAACATTAGGATTTAACTCTTGTTACCTCGGTAACTTTACTAGCTACAACGCCCTTCAAACAGGAAAACGTTAGTTTATGCACTATAATTTCGCGGCAGATGTAGGAGCTGCGGTGGCATCTATCTAGACGGCAACCGGCGGCAAAGACCTATCAGTTAACAGGTTCCTAATTTAGAAGCCGTTGACAATGAAGAACATGATAAATTTGTATAACAGTATGAGAACTCCAGTCTGATAAAAATGAGAAGAATACAGAAAACAAAAAATAAATATGCAAAAAAAAAAAACAAAGATTGTATGTGCTCTTCAGTATTGTTTGAAACAGAAATTTAAATGGGCAGGCCAAGTTGCAAGATACAAAGATAATAGGTGGACCCTTAGAGTATCAAAATGGCAAGGACCAGTTGGAGAAAGGAGTGGAGGAAGACGACATAAAAGATGGGCAGATGACATTAATGCAGTAACATGAAGAAATTGGTTGAGTTTTACCACGGATAAGGAAAGGTGGAAAAAGATAGAGAAGACTTATACCCAAGAGGACCACTAAAAAGTGGGGAAAAAAGCTAAATAATAATGAGAACTTCTATTTTATTTTTTATTACAAAACTTTCCCATTAATTGACTTAAGCGCCACGAATACCAGCAGGTGCAGCAGACACAGTACTCCAACAAAAACAATGATTAAAATACCATTTCGACGTACGGCTTCATTTGTACGTATCGTAACATCAAGTTACTTATAAATCACCCGATATAACAATCGTGTAATTGCGAATGACAATGCTGGACGCTAATGAAGGCTGAATGTTTGTTGTAATGTTAAACGGCTATTAATAACTATTCTCCATCGGCTTACATTTTTATATAACTAATAAATATCAAAAATTCTGTATACATAACAGCAACATTATTTTTTCTTTAATAGCTGTGTATAACTTGAAACAGTATTATAACTTAAATGATTAATGGTTAGTTTTAATAATTCACTTGGACCGTATTTTAAACAGTCTTATTTTTTGTGTCTTCTAAAGATACCCTGCGTCTGGGGGAAGACAAGATTCTGACGGATTTTAACCCTAGTTTAAATGTTTTATTCTTATCAAGGACAGACTTTGCTTTAATCTTTTTTCTTTCCATACAGTGTTAAACAAAGCGTAAAAAATGTAATGATCTAATAAAATCTTCCACTAATAGGTTTGTTTAAAAAGTACATTTTAATTTACATTATCAAACGTTTCTAACAAATAATAAAACCGATATTAAGTATACTCAAAAATATATAATTTTTTAAGGGACTGGCTAATGTTAAAGCAGAGCAGGAGACTTTCTCCTCCTTTGTCCTCTCTTAAAAATCTACCAAGATTCTAGCGATTATAATAAAAAATTACTAATAGTAATTTGGGAATTCAAACATGTTAGTCATAGTGTTACGTAGAAACGATTCATATAATACGACGTGATTACTGTAATTTAATGGTAAGAAAACTTAAGTCATCTATACCGAGGTCAAAGGACCAAGGCAATAATTTACAATTACATATAGCAAATTATTCATATACATAATCATGGAGAGTTTTAAAACAATTTCAAACCTTTCAAAAAAATATTACTAAGACGCGGCGATAACACAGTTGATATATTTACCTTAGGTAGGTAAATATATCAACGTAGCTCATATGTCTGCCGTCAAAAGGTATTGTGTAAACATTAGTAGTGTTTCGTTGATTAAAAAAAACCTAAACATACTAGGCTATCATTTTTGCATTCGTAGACAGGTTAATGTATGCTACGTACACCCCCTCGAACAGGTTCCCGCCTTGTCGGGGCTTAAGTAACCGTGGCTTTGTCACCCACGGTGAAACGAAGAGGGACCTACCCGGCCGGTGGCCTCTGGGTTACGGGTTCGGGGGGATCCGTTGCCCTAACGTGGAATAGAGGCCGAGTGGAGGGCGCGCTATGTGTTCCGGCGCGCCCCTGCAGAGAGCGAAGTGGATTCGTCCCCCGAGGGGGAGTTGCGCGGTGCATCCGGCGCTGGCGGGCCGCGGAGGTGTGCGAGAGCGTTCCCGTGGCCCCGCTATAAAGCGAAGAAGACGGAACATCGTGGGGGTTTTAGTCGGTGCAAGTCCGACATAACCTGTCTTTGCCCCCCGCGAAGGCAGGTACGCGAAGGCATTACCACCACGAAAAAAAAATAAACTTAACGTACACAAGTAAAAGAACGACAAATAGTTAACGCGCTAGTTAAAATTCAGGCGGCGTTATGTATACGTTACAAACCTGATGCGGCCGAATAAATTAACGATTTATTATCTCGCAGTTACAACTAGAAATATGTTAAGTAATCACTTTTAAAATAACTTTCTTTTACATGTATAAGGAAATTGTTTCGATGATCGCGTGCGTGCACTGTTTATATCATGTTATATATATAGCATGAAACATAATATCTATTTATACATGCAAGCACGTATATATACGTACGCACGTGTATACATCACAGTTATATTTTTTATATTGACGAAAGGGACCAGCCAGGCTTCCACCTCTGCTGGTAAATGGGACGTATGCTCATCATAGCACCCTGCGATCGTCGCTTTGAATCATAACACGAGACAGATCGTTATTCCAGTAATTTCACTAGCTACCACGCCCTCCCAACCGGTACACAGTAATATTTGCATACTCTTGTATTCTTATTTAGTAGATGATATTCCGTTTCTGTTGCGCAGTGCTACCACTATATTTTTAACGATGGAGCGGGGCGGGTGGATGGGCGGTGATTGTTCGATTCTGAAGAGACAAGTGAAATAGATGCTGAGGTCTTGGAAACCGACTGTTAGCTGTACAGTCGGTTTCAAAAGATCCCAAATAACCCCACCTAACAATAAATAAAAAATAAACATTAGATATGCAATAAAATATATACATATAATCATTTGATTGAAATAGTATACTTCGATATTCCGAATATGTGAGTCTAGAGTAATGTTAGTTTATCACTAACCAAATTTTCTTTCTCAAATTAAAAGAAAATCTTCTAATTATGAATAAAATTTTTGCATTACGAAAAAAGTTAAATAATAGTCAATCCTGGGAAAATATTCGTTTAGATACATGATTACAAGCAAGGCTTCTTGTGTACTTACTTATTTTTAAATATACACTAGAATATGTCATCAGCTACACAAATTTATGCAATCAAGTAAACTTCACTTTTAAAGGAAAGGGTGTGCCTGCCACTGACTCAGGCATTAAACATGTCCGTATCCAGAATCGCCAAGATAAAAAAAAATTGCAAGCGCTATAATATATTACAAAAATTAAACATAGTGTCAGCAAGTACGATCTTCAACTTGTGTGGATAAGATGTACCAAATGAAATACCTAATTTATTGATGGAGTGTGCCAGAACTGAACCTTTTAGAAACAAACTTAAAGCGATCTTAAGTGTGGTTAATGATTGTGTTTGCGTATATGTGGTAGTAAGGTACGATAGGAATGACTTACGCAGCCACCCACGACACTCTTTAAAAGATGATTAAAAATATAGTCATGAACATTAAAGCATTTAAATTTATCGTCAATGAAGTAACTTTAATTCGTAAGTAAGATGAATTTGACTGACGAATGATTATTGTTCATACAATTATGACCATGACATGAATTATTTGTGATTAGTTAACAGAAACAACTGCTCGATAAAATATAAGCGATTCAATTTAATTGTGGCGAAAAATTACTATTATTATTAATAAAACACTAAATAAGAAGCATATAATAAAACAGCGTAATTAATTAATGATGATCCTATCCTTGTCGATGAAAGTTTCCAGTCAAATTAGAAAGAAAAGGAGCTGTTTTCAGTCACAAAAATATGCAAATTGGTGACCAAGTCATAAACAGATATATTACTAGCATTACATACTCATTTCTAAATAAATAGTGGATGTTTTTAAATCATTGTTTTGTTCAGAATACATTTTCTAGAAGAGCTTTAGTTACTTTTTATTTAAAAAAATTCTAAAGTACTAAAAAATTATTACAAACCTGTTGCAGTTTATCAAAATGTAACTTTCATCTAAACTTCGCTATCATTCAGTAGAACACCTCAAATGTAAGTTCAAGAACACAATTGTTCAAATACGACAGTATTAGTATTTACAACATTCTCTCCTAGATATGATGGATCCTTAATATAAACTTACCTGTAGCTCGAAAGGCTGATGATGCTGAGTTGTGTCTGGTGCAGGTGGCACCACAGAGGCTCCATTAACAAGGTTCGCATTGGCGCCTGCGACGTTGCCCACGCCGCTGTTCGCTCCGCCCACGCCGCCCACACCGCCAACGTTCCCAACGCCGCCTACTCCACCAGCATACTGCACCCACGTAAACATACATAATTGCGATTTTCATTTGCGATAAAAAATTTTACTATAATGAAATAAATGTAGACAGAAAATATACTACAAACTACTACCATACATTAAAAATTTTGTGAATGTATAGACAGACACTAGAAGTTCCAGTTATACAAATAATAATAATCAAATCAGTTTCACTTGTAAAGAAACTATAACTTAATGTATTTATTTAAAACAAATTACTATAGCTATAAAAACCAATTGCTTTTTGTTTTTATTAACAAATACTGTATATAGAAATGTCTACAAATTAAAAAATTGTTAAACAATCTCTTAAGAAATATTCTTCAAAGTATAAAATCTATAAAGGTAATTGTATAAATCTAAAATATTATGAAATATTATTTACCTGCTGTGTATTTGCAAAACTGTTATTATCAAATGGTGGATGCTGCTCCATTTGCAAAACAAGTTCAATGTGTTGATTCATAGAGTCGTTCAAAGTCATACCTGTAATGCAAGAAAAATTCTTTACATTTTGTAACAATTATATGTAATGAAATTAATAAAAAGTAAAAAAAGTGGTTAATTACCGGGGTGGATTTGGGGGTGTTGAGGATGGGGCAGCCCTTGCAGTGGAGCAACTCCCAACATTCCAGGGTGATGCTGAAGAAATACAATAAGTTTACATCAATAATATAACAATTTGATTGAATGAATGACCTTAAAAATGACAAATCAAATGAATTTAAAGTATGTTATGCCCATGGTATATAACAATTTAGGAATAAACTCCTCAAACTAAGTATTTTTTAATTAATCTTATATACATTTACCCTTCAAGTATTGTATTTTACGGAAGTCTAAGTAATGTACAGTATATGTACCTGTGGATGCTGTGGGTGCTGATGGTGCGGCATGTGCGGCAGGTGGTGCAGCGGCGCTGGCGCAGTTGGCATCGCATGTGCAGGCATAAGAGGAAACGCTGCCGCTTCGCCGTTGCGTACTGCACCCCCAACACTTCCCGCTTCCTCTTCAGCCGGCGATGGCTGCCTGGAACCAGGTGTGCGACTGCAGCAAAGAAATAAAACGTGTAAGCCATTGACTACACCAAATGGCTTTCAAAATTGTCATTTTACAAGTATGCATGGCAAAACTTGTATTGCCAGTGGGGTGCTTACGTACATTCTCTGAAGACATCTGTGATTTGTGTATCGCAGATGTAAACGTTGCCAAGGCATCACGTTAAATAAACGTTCAATACGTTAATAAACTTGTATTAACTACTAAGCCAACACTGTTTTTTTTTTGTGGTAAGGTTTTGGAAAATATTTTTATGGTTACTTGAAACTACTTCACAATT
>DWHU01001905.1:0-11123 GCA_018247975.1 Parides photinus
TGGTTTCAGAGTGAGGCCGTGGTATCACACCGGTCGAGCCGGCCCATTCGTGCCGAAGCATGGCTCTACCACGATAACGACGTACGGGTTGGCGGATGTCATATATTCACAAAAACTGCTCCTCATAATGTTTTTCCGTTTAGGGAACCATAACGCATTCGACAGCCTTACAAAAGCCATCAAAACGGGGTCAAAGCTTCTTAGTATATTATAACTAATATTTCAAAAGTATCAACGTTAAGAAGAAAACTAATCATTAAATACTGAAGTAATACTTTGCAACCTAATCATGATACTTTTAAAATAGATGTTCGGCAAAACTTGACTTTGAGAAAATTTGCCCGGAATTTAGATAAAATTATGTGATGATTTAAGTTATATTACTTCTTTATTATCGAATCGTTTCTTTAATTTTGTACCAGAGACATTTTCCAGAAATTCGACAATTTTTTTTTATAGATTTGTTGAATAAATCAAAGTGAGCTTACTTATTTTATAACAACAGATACTTAAAGAGCTTTAATGATACTGCTCCTTAGATTGGAATGATTCACGTTATAAGATACAACAGCCAATGCGAGAAGTAAAATCCAGGACAAAATATAGTTATTTGTTGACTAGTTACTTGTTTTATTATAGATAACATAAACAGCCCAATTACTGTTCCCACTGGATTCGAAGCCTTCTCTCATAATGAGACAGCTGTGGGCTTTAATTCACCACGCTGGCCAAGTGCGGGTTGGCGGATAGTGAAAGTTATATTTAATTTCTTATAACGCTAAAACTACTTTAAACTTAATAAATGGCATCGGTGTGTTCTCGGTTCGTAAACCGCGACCTCTGAATCTGAGGCCGAAGTTCCTAACCATGAGGCTATCGGAATTATAATAGATAATGGTAACTTACCATAGAAGATAACAGCAGCTGCGGCTGTGAACATGATGACTCCCAAGATGGAAAAGCCGAAGGACGTCCTCCAGCCAGCAGACTCGCCAAGCAATCTCGCGATCACCAACACACCGGTTATGAGGATGAAGCCTGTAGACCAATGCACATTTATTACAGTTTTTTAAGGATTCTTCAAAGAAAAGATCACTATTGTGGCGACTCGTCTGCCCATTTTTGACATGCTTGTCATGTTTTTGACATTTCATTGTGACATCATTCGAATAGCTAAGAGAATCTATATATTTTTTTAAATCAAAATATGGCGATTAATTATGAAACATTAATATTAATTTCGAATAGATTCCGTTTACATTTCCTGAGCAATGTTTTTCATTTGAACATTTTTTTCATATTAACTAAGTTTTCATTTGAAGTATTTAAAAGTGAAATTTATAACCTAACAATATTGCCGGTTTGTGTGATTAATATGAAAATCAACTATGTATATATCGAACGGTTTAAATATGCTATTGTTATTATATATGTTAAAAAAATTTATAGTTAAATAATTACATTGAATTTATTAGTTCGTTAATCACTGGCGTCATGCGTAATGGAGCGTCTACGGAAGTATCATTAATCGTCAATAGCCGACGTTTTGTCCTACTTTCACGAACCAAGGAAAAAACTAAACTTCCGGCAATTGAACTGAAACTACTTAAAATCCTCAAATGTCATTGACTTAAAGTCGACATTGTAATAGTAATACGACGTTAGCAGAAATCTTTTAAATTAAGTAAGTATATAGATTATATAAATACTAAAAATCACAATTCAAATAAACGTTGGATTTTTTCGTTTAGTGTTGCCATCTTCCTATTTTTATTTATTGTTGCCATGCAAGTCCCAAATATAAATTGTGACATCAAAAAATTAAGTATTAAAACTTGCCTTTATTTGAAGCTTTTCTTAGATTCTTATAAATATATATAAAAAAATATTTGGGGATTCAATATCATCAAACTTATGTTAGAATACAATCGTTACTAAATATTACTTATAATTAGTTAATAGCAACAATCGAATATTAACGTTGCCTTTGAGAAGATTTCCCGCCAAGCAGAGTGCCAAGAACTTTGATTTATTTATTTTACTATTGCTTACACAAGAGAATTAGATTTAAACAGAAATATTTTAGTCTCCAGCTTTTTCTATGTTTATCTGTTAATTACGTCGTTTTAAACCAAAATAAAAACATAACCTAAAAAATGTATAATGAGCGTTTGTGACAGGAGATACACTAAATTAGAGCGCAATTAGTTAACAGCACAAGAAACGTTTGAAAATGAGTCATATTTTTTGTGCGTAGCCATTAGTCCGCCATTTTTAGTTTTGCCCAATTGTAATGATAATGGTCAGGACACCGTAGCAGAGTTGGACGAATTAATGTGAGGATTCTTGTGGGGACTTTATCCAGCAGTGGACGTGGATATGCTGATGAAATATCTGTTCTCTTCGGTATATTTTTAACAATTGTCGGTAACGAATCGAGCGTTTAATGGTGCAATAGATTTGCGACAGCATTCAACAAATTGGATGATTGGAACATAATCTGTACTAACAAACGGGGTCACGGTTTTTCTCAATAGTCCGAAATACTTTAAACACTTAATGATCATTGATTCAATTCATAGATACGTTCGTTTGTACATGATACAGATGTATTTTTATTCGATGAAGCTACGAGAGAAACCAAACGTTCACTAGATTATGGTCTACCTATGGCGCTTCTTGAGATATGGTTTGTACTCCCTGTATTATAAGTTATAATACAAAATTAAGCAGAAATAGAAGCTGCCACTGATAAAGCAATTATGTGTGAATATAATCTTACTTGAATAGGATGAAAATATGAGAGCGATGTGGCGATGATCAGACTGTACCACTTGAGGTGAGTACAGAGCGCCCACGATCAGACCGATCGCGATCACAGATATTATCTGAAACAAACACAAATGTTTAATAATTTGTTAAATAATCCCGTACTGTCGTATCCATAAAATGGTGGCAAGCCTCTTTTGGTGATTTTCTGTCACTACATCATAAATTCTTTCCACCAAACAGTAGTTTGCAAACACTTTGCTACTGGAGACTTGATGCCTTTGTCCCAACTTGATCAGTACAATTCTGTACCTATTTTTCTATACCTTTGTTATGGACAGTAGTGTTACATATTTTGAAAAAATTATATCTCTTCCTTTTAATAACTTAATAATCATCATAACATTCAATAGCGTGCCTTACTTTCCTACCGGTAGTTAGTAATAACTAATTTCCTCGACGCACGTCGGTTATATTAGTTAATGGTTAAAAGTGTAAAAGCAGCTTTCACAATGGAGATTTCTCGAAGCTTTCATTACTGCTATTAAAATACGTATCAGTATAACTATAATATACTTAATATAAACTAGACTTGTATAAGCTCAAAAAAGTTTCAATTTCTTTTGGCATATAAAAGCCTTAGCGCTTACTAGTATTTAGGCAACCGATGATGAGAAGCTTTCTTTAGATCAATCTAAGGTTATGTTGCGTTATAATTATGGTTCGGTTATAATTCTGTTATAATAGATATAATAGTCTACTGTCGCGTATGGAGTAGATATAGAATTAAAATTGTTATATTGAATTGACTTTATCGCTTACTACGCTTCCTATTTCACGTAATTGCGGCATTTGAAATGCAAAAAATAAAAATGGATAGCGTTTTTACTACAGATTTCACTGACCATTGGGAAAAAACGGCAATATTACTTTTGAAGAGATAAGGAAATTGAAACAGGCGGGGAATGATTGAATGTAAAAAGTATTATAATAGTCGGAGCTATTGTGACGAATTGCGTATGCTATTGATGGAGTAGTTGAATTTAGAGGCTATAAATAAAAAACGTAGCAAATAATTTTAGAGAAAGCGATCTAATTTTATATAAAACACGTTTTAATACTAACATTACCACAGACAATGATATGATAAAGAAGTTAGTAGTAGTAGTTAAGAAAATTAAGTTAGCATTGAACCGCCATCTTGAATTTAAAGCATCAACATACGAATAAATGTAAAATAATAATTATTATACGTGATCTCTTTATCTTATAAATTATAACTTGTTACTCATATATACTCATATATATTATAAATTATTACTCATTGTCTTATAAATTACATATATTTTTTTATTCGCTTGTTACTTGAATCTTTAAATTCAAGATGGCGGTGCAATTCAATATCAAGGTCTGTCAGGTGTTATTTCTCACGGCGGATATTGTTAGTTTTCCGTTACGACTTTATTGCGTCGTTGATAATTATTAAGTGATTTTTAAGAGATACTTTAATAGAAATTAAATTAATTATGTCTGAATAATAAGTGAAAGCTTTAAGTGTTTAATGCAGAGCATAAATAGACAGGATTTTCTTTCCTTTCACATGTAATGAACTTCTATCTATTCTTATCTTGAGTTTAATTGAACCCAGACAATTTGTTACGGCATGTTTTTCCGTCAGTACTTTTCTAAAAACAGTAAAGTTGTTATTTTTTTTATAGTCCACTTGCTAATTATAATGTCCTTTCTGTTTTTGTGTACATGTACAAAATAAATATTTTTTTTTCTACACTTTTATTTAGTATAGGAGCCCGCTAAATAATAGTGTTTAAATATTGCCGTACTAATCTAAAGGTAGCTAGTGAAGTTATTAGGTACTGACTTAACGTCTAATGCCTTAAGGCGATGATTACAATGTGATACTGTGATCTTAACTAGTGTCTCATAATGAGAGAGTATTTAGCCTTAATCCACCACGCTTTCCAAGTGCGGGTTGGCGGATATAGCTAGTGATATTTAATTTTAATAAGTCATCGGTGCGCGCCGGATTCGATCCCGCGACCACCGAATAGAAGGCCGTGGTCCCAAACCACTCGGCTATCACGGCCCTCTTGCTTATAAATAAATAAGCCTTTATTTCTAAGTGCATTACTAAACTACTTTATTTACATTTTATTTATGTTTTAGCCAGAAGTCGCCTACGGCGTAGGCCTCCCCTAGTTTTCTCCATTGTTCTCTGTCTCTCGCCTTTCGCATCCTTTCGGATCCACAGCTTTTATTAAATATATCGCTCCATCTTTTTTCGGTCTTCTTTCCTTTCTTTTATTGCGTAAAAAAATTCCAATAAAAGAAAGAGAGCCCCTCGCTTAGTCGGTTAGAAATAAGGCTTACCAATTCTATGATCCTCAGTCCGATGCACCAGTTCCTCTTAAGAGCAGCAGCAGCTCGGCTGTCCCTGTCAGTGTTGGCGCCCTCATCCCCCTTCTTGGCCTGCGCCTCAGCCTCCCTGTCGCCTGCCGACATGGCCCACACCACACACGCTCCGCCCCCGTACTCTGACACCTACAACATACCCATACACATAGATACATCTATATATATAAAAATGAATGTTTCTAAGTCATCGATGAACTCAAAAACTACTGGACCAATTATTATGAAAATTGGTATATATATGTATTTTTCCAAGGAGAAGGTTTGTATAATATGCTCACTAATCCCACTCACCACCAGGAGGCGCTGCTGAGTAGCAACTTCTACCCCGTTCAACCGATTGTCATCAAAATCAGTATGAGCATGTATTTTTACACAGAGGAAACGAATATGACATGTTGAATATTTGAATACTGATTTTTCTTTGAAATTATTCATCTTAAATTTATTTTAGTTTTTGGCGTAGCATCGCACGCCGTGTACAGATAGTGTATTATAAATATGTTACAAGAGCCGTATGTCTTAGGATACACCTTTAAAAATGTTTATAACAAAGATTGTAAAAATGAAATGCAAATAAAACTAGTACGAATACAGGACAATTTAAATAGGTTCTTTAGAAGTCTTTGTGCCTAAAGTAGTCCAAGTGGATCCCAGAGGTCTACGGAGACTCTATGTTGACTTAACACGAAAGATGGGGATTCGCAATCCGTAAGCGGAGGTCCAGAAAAATATATTTACTTTAGATAATTAGTAACTATAACGTTGGCTTGAGTTCACCTATTAATATAGACCAGTGTTTCCCAACCTTTTATGGGCCATGCTCCACCTTAGTCTCTCTAAAATTATTATATCCCACCTCTCACTCTCCAACAATTACATCATACATAACTTTTCATATTAAAAAAATATTGATCACTTAAGAATCCTATATAATAAAACAAGTATATGTTCTTTTAATTTGACTCCGAAGTTGCGTTGCATTTAAAAAGATCATAGCGAAAAGGGCAAAACCACGTCGGATTAATTCTCAAATTGCCTACTTCCAACCATAGAATTGGCCCCCAGTGGGGCGCACGCCCCTCGTTGGGAAACGCTAATATAGACAGATAATATTTTAGGAAGCACAGAGAATGTTAGTGGTAAAAGCATATTCTATATTTATTAAAACTTGTTTCGGGAATATAATGTAAATGTATCTGCAGAGTATCCACTTGGACTAATTAAATCTTTAAAGTTATTTATGAGAAAAAAGTTGCGGACCTAGACGAATGGTATAAAAAATCTAATGAGTGTAAAACTAAGGTTTTTTTTTATACTTATAGACTAGCGCTTGGCTACTATCCCACCTGATGGTAAGTAGTGATGAACCATTGGTGGTAAAGCGCGCTAGTCTAGACAAAGCCTATTCACTCTTCTATGCATTCCTTAAATTATATTACATCCTTAATTATATTACAGGTTGTGCTTTAATATTTTTTATCCTTTAAATCAAGCGTTTTGGCAAATAATTCTTATAAAGACAACCGCGTTTATATATACTTAAGATATTTAATGCCATATGTTACTAGATATCACTGATTATGTTTCTCATGATTGACTTCTAATGTGAAACCATTAAAAACCGGTTGCTGTGTAACTTTCTTCTACTTTTCACCACTGGCCATAGATTACGTAGAGAGATTAAGTAAATACCATAATTAAATTGATCATACGTTTTTGTATTTGGCGGATATAATAAATATTAACACGAAAATTAATAATGTTTTCAAATAAAAGTATTGTAAACTGATTTTGAGTAGAAGTTTTAACTGGACATTTTAATTAATAATATATAGTTAATATTGATAACTGTTATTGATGGCAAAATGGTCTGCTAATTACTTCTACATTTAATACAGTAGCGTGTATTATTGTTGGTAACTGGTATTTTGCATGTATTACTAATTATTATTTGCAAGTGTATTTCTATACCATAGCTATTATTTAAGCTTACTATGGGTTGATGTTAAACTTCATCACAAGATTTCAAGAATCATGGGTATGATGCCAACAGCATCAGAGGAAATCCTGTAATCTTCACATGTTTTCGGTCTATCTAACAGCCTCTACCCTCTCGTTTAGGTACATTTTTTCCATCAATCTCTTTGCGATCGGCGTAATATAGGTTCATCTATATTACAAAAATGAATGTTTGTCTGTATGTCATCGATGAACTCAAAAACTACAGAACCGATTATTATGAAAATTGGTATATATATGTATTTTTCCAAGGAGAAGGTTTGTAAAATATCCTCATTAATGCCACTCGCCGCCAGGTGGCGTTGCAGAGTAGCAACTTCTGCCCCGTTCAACCGCTTGTCATGAAAATCAGTATGACCATGTATTTTTACACAGAGGAAACGAATGTGACATGATGAATATTTGTGTACTGGGTTTTCTTTAAAATAATTTTTCTTAAATTTACTTTAGTTGTTGGCGTAGAAACGCGCGCCGGGTACAGCTAGTTGAATAATAAAAATCAACAGCTCGTCGAAGTACTATAATAGATTTCACTTGTAAGTAATTAATGAGGCAGTGAAACTCAATAGCGGTGTGCGTTGAAAACGTACCAATAATAAATCAGTGAATAATGCGCATAATGAAGTAAAGGCGTTGGTTGTTTAAAACGCGTGCGAGCCGTCCGCGTGGAACGCACGCATGCCCACTTTCCAATACCCAGAAAACTGTCCAACAAAAAAGCAGCCCACTCCGCTCATTTCACGTTACTCCAACTATCTAAAGACCAACTTCTAACCATGGTCAGGAGTTCGTCTCATTTAGAAACTACAAAATCCGGATATCATTGACCAATTGGTGATAACGAAAGGAAGCTAAAGATGAAGCCAATAACTACAATCGCCTGATGTTACAAGTAAAATTATAAGCATCATATTATTCATTACACTAAAAATTACATATAATAATAGTTTCTTTAATAAAGTATACACCCATTTAACACAATAGATACAGAGAATAATCCAGATAAAACTTTTAATATGTTTGTATGGAATATAAAATATTCAATACATCTCCTATAATAATATGGATCGTCTGTGAAAAAAATCAAAACATCTCTCCGAGTGTCAATGTTGAAAGTGACTTACCATTTTAACTAGAATTAGATTTACATAAATAATTATTAAACAGAAAGATAAGTAACTTAAAAAAAATTTAAACTTGATTATATGTATACAAATTTATACTTATTTGCTGTTTAATCGAGAACTGGGCTATCAGTTAAAAATCTTAGATATTTTGATTTCAGTTTGAGCATCCAAAAAGGTATTGTCATTCTAAAATTTATCATCATCGCTAAATTATGTCTTGAAATAAAAGAGATTGGATAATATTATTTTGATGAACTGTACTACTTTTGCTCAAAATAATCAGAGTTTCACATAATAATATTAATAAACTACAAAAATAAGAGAGTGATCAATTATCGTTTAAGTACTAGATAAATTCAGTAGTTAATTTAGTAATTTTTAAATGAGATCAAGTTTTTAAATAATCGTCGATTATATTGCAAACATATACAGCTTCAAAAATTATATCGTTGTTCAATTGGGAATATTTATAATATTTTCTCATTACAGTATTCTGTTGGAATTATATACATAAAACATTAGGAGAAATATTAAAAGAGTTCTCACCGAATAATAGATTTGTTTGGGATAGAAGAATGTCACTTAATATTCACTTTTGCAACTTTGATCACTTGGTGGATTTGTAACGTAATCCGTAAGCCCTCCGATTGTATGAACGCGGCTGTTCTCGACAAATGGCGCGAAACGACTGGTGCTCCGCCGCCATTACTGCACCACGACGACTCATCGAACCAAACAATGTGATCCCTCTCATATCCCACATTAAACCTTTTCCTCATACGATTACATGAAGAAGCTCACGCCGGGGAGTATCACCGTTAACTGGTCACCTAAATGCTGACCATAGTGATGCGTAGTAAAACCAGTCTCATTAATTCTAGAATACTTCGATTTGATATTAAATCGATATCTTTAGTACTAAGAAAATTGTTTACAGTGTATATCATTATTTCAATCATACTTTACATTTTTTTAATACGTACTAATCATAAATTGCCGTGATAGCCGGTTCGGTACCTTCGACCTCCGATCCGGAGGTCTTCTGTGTTATGGGCGCTTTAATAAATTAAATATCACTGGCTTTATCCGCCAACCCGTACTTGGCGAGCGTGGTGGATTAAGGTCAAATACTTTCTCATTATGGGACAAAGCCGACTCCTTGCAGTGGAAACATAACAGAATGCTGAAAAAAGTAATTAAAAATTGATATAATATTTATGGGAGGTTTCAGAATTAAACTCTTTGTTTTTCTGGATAGTCTTGTTTATTAATAAAAATAGAATCCTTTGTACATCCCAGCGTCTTATTCTTAACTGTCAAAAATCACTCACCCTTCTATGTGTTTTGTCTATGGAACTACTTAAACACCTCTCTCTTTCATCCGCATACATCCATCCCTTTCCATCTGTCATTCCGTTTCCTAATCCCGTTCCATTTCACTTACATTCCCACATATTTAATAAAGTAAATAAGTTTTTTTTAAGGTTCTGTACACTGGCTGTATTGTTAATTTTTTTTTGACAACTTTTATAAGGAAGTAATGAGACAAGATGAACGATTTTTCTTTTTTATTCTTGCCCATTTTCCGAATTTATTTTGAGTTGCCGAAGTGTTTCAGTCCTCATCTGTGCTAAACACACTGCTGAGGTTATTAGCAATGGTTTTTACAGGCCGCCTGCCTGACACTAACCCTCCTTGGGAATGCCAGTGATATTTAATTTCTTAAACCGCACGTAACTAGAAAAATCATTGGCCTGCATTCGAACCTGCGACCCTCGGATCAGAGGCCGAGGTCCGTAACTACTCGGCTATCACGGCTTACGAGAGGGACGATTATAAATTATAATATGGCGACAGTTATACAAAAGATGTTAAATCTTACCCTAGTTATTTAATTAACTATACCGAACGCCCTTTAACTTCGGATTAAGTTAAAAGATATTTACAAAATATTAAATACAGACCTAAAATCTTAATCTTCACTGCCTTAAGCTCTATATCTTAGTAAATAACTTCTGAAGAAATTGGTATATTCATATTTTTACAAATTGAAACTTCTTTTCATGGTTTTTGTTGTAAATTTTTGAACATGCTTTAAAAATCCCGCACTTATTATTACACGTGCCTTATCTGCTTGGTATGCGATACAAATTAATATACACATACAATATACACCTGCTACTTAAACAATAGTTTTAAATACGTGTTGCAATATTACATCGATTATTTGAACATAAACAAATCTTTCGACATTGTTTCTTCACGTTTGTTTAATCTTTAATTATAATAGTTACAATATTTGAAATCTTCATAACTTACTGTTTTGTTCGCGATTAATATTAGAGGTATCTACAAAAATACAACCCACTTCCAAAGAACGAATAGTGACGTATATTTACGTATGACTAATGAAATAGAAAAAGATCTCGACTTCTCTTCCTTTATAAGAAAAGATTGAGTATTAATAGTGGGAACGTTAAAAAAAAAGCTCTGAGAGTTATTTCGAAAGCTCCGTCATGTTTAAGGATTATTTGAACAGATAGACGGAAGCAAACAATTTTTTTTAAATTTGGTACACTATGTAATTTTTTTAAGATATTGTTAACTTGATATTAATAAGCCTAAGTTTTTTTTTTTTTTGGATATTGATATCAACTCGTTCTCCTAAAAAGAAGATTAAGAGTAACACCGGACTTGACAGAAGCCTAAGAAGGCATTTATATGTATTGTTCCTTATTAAGTAAAATGTATTTAGACCGAACTTAAATTCTACGA
>DWHU01001906.1:0-11122 GCA_018247975.1 Parides photinus
TGAGTGTTGCGCCGGTAGTACGGGAACCGGTCCGTGATGAAACGATAGATCTCCGACAGGGGCAGCATGCGCTCCGGTGAACTCCAAATCGCCATAGCGGTTAATGAGATGTATGAATATGGTGGTTTCTGTTCCCCGTAAGAATCGCGCGACGGCCGCGGCATCGTCGACAACGATAGTGCGGTTACGGTGCTTGAATTCACGGCTGATCGGGCGTGGCGAGTGTAGGCGGAGCTTTCCCGGCTCCGCCCTCCACCTTCCCCCATCGCCTGCGCCCGTTCGCGGCAAATATGATAACGAGGATGCCACTCGCCGGCAAACCGCATCTCTCGCTGCCTGGTAGATACTATCATTACTACAATGATTGACTGCGCACTAACCGCCTGTTGGTTTTATAAGTAGGCGTCTCAACTTGCTTATACGGAGATATCGAGAGTGTTCATGTTTATAAACCGAAAATTATTAATCGTAGTTAATAAGGTTTACACGTTTTGTTACTTCACAAAAACAAACTTTGTTTGAAATAAAATATTACAAGATCATCGGTTTTCTTTTTAAGGTAATGAAAATTTTTAGTGACAACTAAAATTTTCATACTTATTTTGTTTTAAAGCATTTTAGCTATAATTCTATCTCTAAATAAATAAATAATTTTTAAGCATGTTATCAACATTTGTCATTCTTAAACAGCGATTCCGAAACAATTTTCAATTATAGGTTATTCCCTTTCAATAATAAATTTCACTGACGCCATCTATTGATGAGTAGAGAAAAAAACGAAAATGTATTTTTAACGCTATGTGCTCTCGCTTTAAAAACAGATAGCTTGGCATAATTATGTATACATTACCGCCATCTGTGGTTGATTAGTTAAGGGTATATTTGAAACTTTATTGTGTGTTCTAATCTCGCAAATTATGTTTATAATTTAAACGTTACTTTATTCTGTTGACAAAATCTATAAATAATAATAAACGGCCCAGATGATGTCCCCACGGTAGGGGCCAGGGCCTTCTCTCATAATGAGAGAGCTTGGCCATTTATCTCCCATCTCTCAAAATTGGGATATTTAATAATTTTTAAATCTACTATTTACTTAGTCCTAGTCGTATTAAATTAAGAGTAGTACTAAATTCTTTGATAGACAGAGATATAAATAATACAAAGTATTATCAACATTTTTGTATATTTCAGTAACATGATTTATTTGTATTTTCAATACAAAATCTATTAAAAAAATACACAAGATTACAATGTAAATCCTGAAGTATAATCTGTGCGTATAAAACATTTATTCCTTCACTATCAAATATCGCATCTATTTATAAATATTTACAACTTGGAAGTGAGCTCCGGAACAGCTTTGAACAAATCAGCCACCAGTCCATAATCAGACACCTGAAATAATTAGACAGATTAGGCTACTTTAATTTCAAGATGATTCTATATGTACATTGTTTTTTTAATTTCTAGTTCTTTTTTTGTCTTGTAATTCTTTTATTCTTACATAGAACTGCCTGTTACTCATTATCACTTTATGGGATCAGCTCTATATGCTTTTTTCTATTTCCTGTCATCAACTATTGGCTCACAATCAATTGCTTTTACTATGCAATAATATATGTAATGTAATATGGCTCTACTTGTATTTTTTACGTGTAGCTAAATCACAAAATTTATTATATCAATTCCATATGAAAACAGCATTTTAAAATGACCTGAAAAATGGGAGCCTCTGGATCCTTGTTGATTGCAACAATGGTCTTCGAATCTTTCATGCCAGCAAGATGTTGGATGGCACCACTTATTCCAACAGCAATGTACAGATTCTGAAAAGTGTTAATTTTGTATAAGAAAAAATATCACCTTAATAAATGTGAAGATTTTTAAAAATTAAAGCAAGTCCTTCAAATATACAAAAGTTCGTACTCCAAGTTAAAGTTCAAGAGATTTCCACTAACAGGTGTTCTCCTTTAATGTAAAAGATTTTACTTTACCACCCTCACTATGTTACATCAAACACAATTATATACTTATTCCTGGGGCTTGCTTATAGAATGAAAAGGGACCCCAAATGCGATGTTTTAGTTGCTTTCTATGCTTAAGATTAATAAGCTAAAGGAATAATTAAATCTAACCACATACTGAATACAGTAAATAGTATTAGATAAACTGTCAGTTAGACATTATCAATTAAAACAAAAGCAAACAAGACCGATAACCTTAAACCTCTAACAAATGCTGTAATATTTCACACATAAACACAGATTATAATTATACTGATTTACAATATATCAGATAAACTCTTTATTACTGGTATGCCTCTGTCTCGGTTATCGGAGGCTGTATTTAACAATAAAGCTCATTAAGTAGTAGTACTTCTGGTAAAAAAGAATATGACTTACAGGTGCAACAATTTTTCCGGTCTGCCCGATCTGAAGATCATTGGGTACGAACCCAGCGTCTACAGCAGCTCGGGAAGCACCAACCGCCGCGTTCAACTTATCTGCCAGGTCATACAACAGCTTGAAGTTGTCGCCAGACTTCAGACCACGACCTAAAATTTGAAATAAAGTATACAAATGATCATACCACTAGTCTGAATTTCCATGGTTCCTAGTTGAAGTCAGGGTCTTATACCAAGCAAATGAGTTTAATAAAATAAAAAGGATTAAAAAAGTTTTCTAAAAGAAATCATTTATTAGACAATGCAACAAAAACAGAATATTTATCATACAATAAGTGACACACCCGCCCAAAACAACATGGTATTAGATAGGATGAAATGGTTTGCACTACATTGTTCTTGATGCTCTGAGATGTTAAATCTCTTTACCGCAGCAATTGCAAGCTGTGGTGAATCCAGACCCACCATGCTCTGGCATCTTTAAACTAATCCAATGATTTTCTTTGTTTAAAATATCTTTACCAGCACTCCTTGATATTCCATATTACAGTCAATAATTGAATTAAAAGAAATTACTGCATTCTGATAAATCTTGAATTAAACCTTACCTCCAGCTACAATATTCTTTGCGCTGGTCAACTCAGGTCTATCCGATTTTGTCAGTTCTTGAGATATCCATTCTACCAAATCAGTTTTATAATCAGCCTCTGGTGCCTTTTCCACAGCACCTGAACCTCCTTCCAATGGCTCTGGTGCAAAAGCAGTACCACGGACTGTTATGACCTTTATAGGATCTTTTGCTTCTAAGGTTAAGATAGCATTTCCTGAAAATAAATAGTTTGCTGTTTACAGTTCTGTGTGCATTCAGAACTCAATTGGAGTAAAAAAATGTTTTTGGGCTGTGAAGTACAATTGTTAAAAAATTAAGTAAATAATTCTTATACAGATTTAGAAATATTAAATATCCTAACCACTGCGATAATATATTTGTTTATTACAAATTCTAAATAATAATTTAAAGATTATATATAATATTGATATGTAAAGACGAAAGATGTTTTAATGATAAGCAATCTCAGGGCCCAGGCTAGGCTATGGAACAGACCTCTGAAATTTTGTATATTATCTAAGAATGTTTATAAAGGTGTGAAAATGTACAAACATTATTAGAAGCAATAAACTAAGAATTTTATTATTTACCTGCATATATTGTCCTTATAAAAGTATTAGCATCCTTAACACCAATGATATCAGTTATAGGTGAAACATCTAATTTTGCTGCTACTCTAGGTAGAACAGCTTTTCCAAATGCAGTTGCTGGTGCTAAAATGTGAGTAAAACTGAATTGCTTCTGAGTAGCCAATATGAGTGGCGTCAGAGATTCAGCAGTGAATCCCTTAAAAACATCACTTTCCGCAACTAGAACTTTAGAAATGCCGCCAGCTTTTGAAATTTGTTCAGCCACCTAAAACAAAGTTATATTTTAAATAAATATACCCTTACATTTACATGTATTACCTTACATTATACGTATTACAGCAAAAGTAATGATATTAATGTTAAAAAATTATGTAAAATTTCTTTAAATGCAGATCTATGTGCAAACAATGAATACTCCTTGGTTACTACCAAACAAGCAGGTTACTACCTGCTTGTTAAAAAGCTTTATACATTGCATAGCTTTTTCTATTACGAGTCTTTATGTACGGCAACAACAAATAATTTAATATTCAAATGAAAATAAAGATAAACTAGTTTTACACACCGGTCCACATTTAGTGCCTGCAACGAGAACAGATACGTCTCCTCCAATTTTCTTCGCCGCACTTAACGTATTTTGAGTTACAGGCAGTAAACCCTCATTGTTATGTTCAGCTACAACAAGGGTGCTTTGTAGTCGACGAAGCTGAGAAAAATGTATTGTTTTAGATGGTTATTTAACTCAATGTATAATTAAAAAACAGTTCGTTTTTGTTATTGAATAAATAAGATTTTTTACAATACCTGCGTAGAAAAAAGTAAGTGCCTACTGCATGGTGAAAACATCTTTTAATATATCTTTACTCCACAAAATTTAAACAAGTCTCTAAAAGGTTAAAAAGTCAGCAAAAGTTTCAAAGTCCACTGATTGAGTTTGACATTGTCAAAAAACCTTCATTATTTTTTACGCAGCCGTAATTTAGAGATCGAACAAAATTATATAAAATAATTTCATTACAATAAATAAACCATAGCAATGTTGTAATATGTTTCTATAAAAATAAATAAAGGTTCAAATTATACTTAAATGCATATCTGAGAAAAAATATTCTGTAATACTAAAGGTAAATACGTACGTATTACATTTCTTACTAAATAATTTTTATTATTAACAAACCCAAAAAACTTGTTTAACTATACGTGCAAAAAGAATTCAATGTTTCCGTGTTTACAACTGTATTTGTAGCTTTGTGTGAATCCGTACAGTGCCACAGTAAGTTAGTGTTATTTTATATATTTTCTTAAAATCTAATTTAATTTTTTTTACTTCATTGTAATTTTTTTTTTCTAATTGTTAATAATATGAAATTTAAGAGCCTAGCACTTGATAGGTACTTGTTTTTTTAAGTCATTTATTTATTTTAAAATTATATTTTTTGACGTATTAAGTTTATTAAATAAAAATCAGGGACTATGTTCATAGTTGTTATGTCAATGTAAATTAAAAAAAAATATTTAGTGTCAAAGTTTGATGACGTTTGTTTTAATAAGTTTTTGTTAGAATTAAATGCTAAGTGAAAAGTAATACGGGAACATTATTTTCTTCTTTGTACAAATAATTCTTTAACAATGTCATCACTACCCATTGTATCAATTACAAGACGAGAAACTTTTAGTGCTTGTCATAGATTGCACAGGTATAAAAGCATATTTTTTTTTTATTTTTTAACGTAAACTGTTGCTTATCTAACTTTTGACCTTTTATTTCACAAAGATTTAAAGGTATTGTTATTTATCACAAGTAAACACCATTGCTTGATTGATAACGATTTTTTCACGTTAATTAAAGTATTGCAAAATAAATTAAATTGTAAAGTAATTGATTAAAAGTTACCTTATTAACTTTTATTTTCAGCCAATTTTTAAGTGACGAAGAAAATATTAAGTTATATGGCAAGTGTAATAATCCGAATGGACATGGCCACAACTATGTTGGTAAGATCGTTTTACTTTAAAATACTGGTTGTTTTAAAAGTAAACAAAGAGCTTTGTTAACAGATTTATATAACTTTTTTTTTCTACTCCAAATAATTGGCACATGCAGCCTCCGAATATTTTTGTTTAAAAAATTTGGAGGCTGCCTATGCCAATTATTTGGTCTTTGGCCAGGGGGTAGTTTTATAAAAATTCAAAGTAGTGTAATATTTAGCTCAACACCTTAAATTACAGATGCATAAATATGACTTCACACCTTAAAGGCATTTTTTGTCTACCAGTTAAAACTGATAGACAAAAAATACCTTTCACAATTTTCTGTGTATGTATATATGTAAATATAACAAAATTATAGTTCAGTTGAAAAGATATTCAAATATCTGTTGCAGTATTGGTGACAGTTAAGGGACCAGTAGATCCACAAACTGGAATGGTTATGAATATACATGATTTAAAACAATACATACACTTAGCTATAATGGAACAACTAGATCATAAAAATCTTGACCAGGATGTTTCTTATTTTAAAACTGTGGTAAGTTCGTTAATATTTTTTGTTAGATTAGTGTAATATTTTAGTAGCTAGTGCTTAACAATATTTGTAATGTACACAGAAATATTGGTTAGATATAATATTGCATTACACCAATAATTCTTACAGGTAAGTACAACAGAAAACTTAGCAATATTTATTTGGGACCAGCTACAAAAAGTGATGGATAAACCGCAACTGTTGCATGAAGTAAAAATTTTAGAAACTGAAAAGAATCATGTAGTTTATCGTGGAGGAAATACTTATCCCAGGAAAAAATTTATTTCTGCAAATCTCCACACAAATCATCATAACGTATCTTCAGACTCTGACTAAAACTTATATAATTTGGACTGATTATTGTAGATAAGCACATCACTAATTCTAATCTCTGTATTCCATTTTTTATAGTAAGCTAATATTTTAAGGTTTGATGGGATTGACAAAAGTGATATTCAAGAAAACAGATTTTTAAGAATTTTATTGGATGTAATTTCTACAGTACCTGTAAGAAATAAAAACACTTGCCAAATAAAATGTTTATTATGAATTCTGTGTTTAATTTTTGTTGTTAACAAGCTTAAGTCCATGATACATTGTAATCACATGAATTAAAAGATAAATGAAATTGAATTTAAAAATTTACAAACACAAATATTGATTTATAAATATGAAGTACTCTGTACGATATATACAAAAGTGTAATAAAATTCTACACACAATAATATTTTGTTCTACTTTTCAAACAGGCAATATGTTCACTTTATATCAATCATACATACATGTCTCTCATCATCGTCTGTTATAGTCGGGCCCAGACAGAATGATAAACTCTACACCACATAGCCTTTGGCTGTGGGTCTTAAAATATTAACTTCCAGTAATTTAATAATCACCTATCACTTAAAAACACTACATATATGTTAACATATAATTTAGAATAATTAAGTTACATCTTTTGTTAAAATTTTTGATTTCAATAATTTTTGTAGTTTACTTCATGTATAGAGGACAACAATAAATAAAAAGTTAATCTTAGAATGTAAAAATAAATGATCTCGAGTTTCTTAGAACTAGTATGGTTGTCCCTATTCAGCAAACAATCCGTACACTGTTGTGTTAATTAAAACATATCATTAAATTGGTATAAAGTGATAAATCATATAAATTCAATTAAAATTTTTAATTCTTAACAATTTTTTTTACATACACATGAAATATCTAAATTATGTGTAAAAAAAATATTGACATTTCTTCTCTTTATGGTGCCTCCCACTAGCAGAGGATGGCGGTAACTTTAAATTTCACCCTCTTTTGAGATATTTAGTAACAATTATAAAACACTTATAATCACGTACACCAAAACCTTTAATTTTTATATATTGCCACCACCATATTACGTGTATGATACTGCCGTATCTTTTATCATCTACTGTGCTACTTGTCAGGTAAATAATCACAAAAACCAAACAATGTTAGCATTTAATTGTTTGACAAAAATAATAATAGATCATTTGGTTAACTTTAATACGTAATAAAATTAGATATTATTTTGTACATTTTATAAGATGGCAAATATATACAATATTAAAACTTAGATATAATATGTCATTGCACACCGTGTTAATAATATTAAGTCTATACATCACAGATTCAAACACACTAAAATTTTATAAATATTATAATTTAACATTTTCTGAGCTTTGGGTATGTTTCAATTTGACTAACGCAAATACTGTTACAAAAACTATATATATCGCAGATATAACAATACTTTAAATTTGTCAAACATAAAAAATTACTCTTTTTAGTGTTACCAGGGGTGCCAAGTTAATATTTGTCAAGGTTCATTAATTTGATTCTAAGCCAATAACAAAATATTTTAACGTTTAATTTTAATGTTTGATATATGTTATCATTTTTTTAACTAATCACTATATCATTCTTCTGTCAAAAATATAAATAAAAAAAAAAAATGTTTTACTCACTGGTCATAAACACAATAAAAAAAATATTAATTTCACTTAGTCCAGACTAACGCATATCGCATAAAACATCAACCAAAGTACTAGAAACATTGAGCTAATATTCACGTTAAATATAAGCTAAACAACCCGCCGTAAAATAATTTTTCCAAGACATTTAAACGTGAATAATTTTATCAGTCACCATTAGTCAAAAATAGAATTGTATGCTTATTTTTAATCTAAAATGGGATACTTAGTCTCAATTTTTAAACGATGTTGGGATACAATTAGGCTGCTGATAGTAAAGCGGTCTCGTCTAGAAAATTCCGGTTTCCATATGTTCACAATCGCAACAAAGACTTACAATATAATCAGCAACCAATAAAAACGCTTATATTGTTAAATTATTGTCTTTTTTGTATGGATGTTTCAATGTGATGTAAGGTATGCCCAATTCGAAATCGTTTCTCGGCCAGTATTTGAGTTGAGGTCTCTGCTCGGGTCTCTCGTCGGATACGTTGAAGTACGCAAATAATACAAGTGCCGTATAGCTCGCGATAAATATGAGGATGTGCCATACGCCGTGAAGGTATGGGAAGTCTATCGAGAGCCAAGCGTCACAAAACATCCTGTCTACTATCCAGCAGAACGTCGCAAGGAGGCACACGGCCACGCAGCGCAGCCCTAAGCGGTACACGCGTGGACATTTTACTCTGAAAAATGTAATAATAATAAAAAATTAAAAGTACTTGACCGACAGTAACAGTTTAGGATACTCACTAGTGCAAATCCTTTATTATTAATACAGAAGATGAAATATGCGAAAAACATTTAACTAGGTGCTTTTGTTAGACTTGTTTCCTCGACACCACGTATCTCATAACATCTTTTGCACAGACTTATTTGAATTAACTTTTAAATTAAACATAGTAATCTCGTATACTTAGAGGAATGTTTTATTTTTAATCACTGTGAACATTAATTATTACACTTTAAGAAATACAGACATGCATTTTTTTAATTTATTCCTTACAACAATATATTTTCCTCGACCAATTCATATGAAGCTAATCTAAAAATCAAGTTAAATCGCTTTAAGCGATGAAACCGTAATTTGCTGCTATCAATATTTAAATATGTTTGTATTTTTTTTATATCTCTGTTCTGTGGTGTGCAAATAAAGTATATAAAAATAAATATTCATTTTACATATTTTCTATTTTTTTTTTCCAATTCTTACCTTAATTAAACATAGTGTTAAGTGCCAACGATGGCGTAGAACTAGAGCCTAATGGACGTATACTTACATAAGAAAGAAGAAAGAATTAGTTCGGAATCGAACCGACAACTTTGTTACTGAGCAATCCACTACGGAGGAAACTGATCCAATCATTACAAAGTAATCGTTTGAACACTAATTTCAAAGATTCAATGAACGGTTTATCGTCGCGGACATCAAACTGAATTGGCTCGAAGTCATTGCCCTCTGTCCGGGTGTTAGCGTTACACTCACCGGTTAAGTTCCTTGTACAAAAAACTAAGTGACGGCGCTACCAGGGTCATCAGAGCGAACGCATTAGCTGCCGGGTGCATCACCAGGAAACCGGTCAATACAACAGAGAGCAAGGTGCTGTAAAACGCTAGTAACCTCCTGAAAAATAACAATAAAGTGTTGTATATAAGCCAGCTCACTTAATGTTCCCGCTACTGGAATTCAAAACCTTTGACTAGAGAGTAGACATAAATTATCCTCTACGATGCCATAATTTTAAGCCAGAATGAATCAGTATGTAAGACAGTTGGCATACGTTTTAAAGATTTGATCCTAGCTGTACTTAAGCCCCCTGGCGAAAAAAACATCGAGAGAAAATCAACATGTTCCAAGAATTACCATCGTTTTCATGACTTCCGCCAACCTGCGCTTGACCTGTAAAACTGATGGTCTTGGAATACGTCATTTTCAAACTAATTTGGAAACTCCATTCGAAACCAAACCCGCATTTCATAGCAGCCTAAATTTTTCCATTTCAAACTTTTTATATATATAATACCTTTGTATTTCCCATGAAACCGGTTTCTTATAATGTACATGGCGGAAACATTGCTCATGAATATTCTAACGTGAAAATGAGCAAAACATTTTTTGTAATGCATTTTACATTCGTAATAATGATTATTTGTAATTTTACAAATAAAAAAGGGGTTAATTACTGACGTTTATTACACTGGTTAGGTTTTGGCAATGGTTTTTACAGTTGGTCTGGCTGACGCTAACCCTCCGCGGGAATGCCAGTGATATATAACATCCAATCCAGCTTATCACTAAAAATCGATAGCCAGCAAATTATCTACAAACCGGCGAAGGCTTAAATAGATACTTTAGTTTAGTGGGACTTTTTTGTGTTTACGTAATATTATCAGCGAGACGGTTCCGTTCGTACAAGTACATTTAGATTACTGAAGGTTTCATTTTATCAATTGGTATTTAGTACGATGCCCGGTTTTTGCTTCCTTTGTCTTTAACGAAGACTATCATATTTACTTATATTGTAAATCGCAACAATAATATAAATGAATGTAATACTGGAGCGTGATAAGAACACCTTCGTCTGTGTTAATAAAACTATTAAAACTGTATGGAATTTATAGCGAATTCATCTGGAGAAAAATTCACAACCAACATGACTTTAATTACGATAGTAAATGACATAAACTGAGAACTCTATCCATCTTAACTACTAAATAATAAAACATAATACAAAGTATAAATGTTTTTACGTTTACATTAATTTTTAATTAGATCTACAAACCGTCTTCAAAACAGCGTCATACAAATTCAATCTTGTTTACTGTACGATCAAATTAAATGTGTATAATCTATTTAAAATATCAAGAGACAAAAGTAGAGTAAAATATTGTAAACCCATTGATAAAAAAAAGTTAGAAAGTTAATATACAGAAATTTTCATGTTTCACACTAGATAGAAATGAAAAATAAATATCAACAGTTTTTTCCCTTGT
>DWHU01001907.1:0-11122 GCA_018247975.1 Parides photinus
CGAGCCGAGGCTTCTGAGGAAGCCCTCGAGCATTGCTACATAAAAGGGAGGTTACAGGCCGGGCACCTTCCGTGTTCCGCCACTCCCGGCCCTACGCCGCTGATTATCTTCTTTTTTACAGTAGAAAGAGTGGATACCAATAACCGAAAAAATATAAAAAAAGAAATGGATTATTAGATGCAAGAGAGTTTGAAGGAAGTTATATAAATAATAATAAAAAAGTTGAAGTAATAATGATTTATATTAATGTGGAAGCAGGGATAATAAGACCGCAACCGATGCTGTAGTTTTATAAAAAAATATCGGATCTAACCTCACCTGCACTCTCGGAGGTGCGTCAATAATCTGTGTGATAGCAGTGGAATGTCGCCGAAGACGACGCCTGCCGGAGGCGCCGTCTGCAGCACAAGCCTGGGCACGTTGCCTTTGTGATGCCAGGAGAGCACTGTACATGCGACCCATAGGCCTTTTTCTTCGACCGCACCAAGAAGCTAACGTCATCTAAAAAGGTTTACAGACTAGTAATTTTAAAGCGAAATAAAAATAATTCCTACACTCAGTTTAAGAGGCGAGTTATAACTCTAGCTGCGGCTGGAAGTAATAAAAATACCTACAAAAAATACCTACTACATATTATACTTACATCAGTATAAACATTATTAAATAGTTTAATTTTCATTAAAGAAGATTCGTTAAAATATGAACGTTAGTTTAAATGAGCTCTGTGAGTACGTTGACCCATAAAATTTTATAAATTTACAGGCACGAAACTCATACTCGGAAAGAATCAACAAAGCTCTACCGTCATCCTCTATTTAAACTTTCTCAAATTTCTCATAAACTCATTCATGTTTCAAGACAATCATCCATTTTTTTTATCGCTTTAGCGGAATGTATATTTGAGAACAAAATTAGAACTGTCGTATTCTTCGTATCGCAAGTTTTTATTTCGACACCAGTCGAGTTATTTTTGTTTACGGCTAAATTACAACGCATTTCCCACCCAAAAAAATATCATACATTGACTGAAATAAACACAGACGTCGATAGTACTTCAAAAACAAGAAACTTTGAAGGGTTTAAAAACCGATGACGTGTTTTAATGCAATATCACAAAGTTATATCAAATACATATCTTTAAAAAAACAAGAAACTGTAAATGTTATTACACCAATTTGGATATTCCCATTGACCGCCCAAACAGCGATAATTAATTCATTGATATTCATAAAAGCTGTCTGGGAAAAGGCATAAATTAAAAGATATGAAATGGATTAGACATAAAAAATTTTAACATTACCATGTTACTTACTTTTTAATTATAAATATGTGTGTAAATGAAAACTTGTTATTACTTTAAAAACAATGTTTATAACATATATATTTAGTTTCAATTTAGCGTGTTTTTTTTATGTAACGACAAAGAATTAACAAGTAAATGCTGTTGGTATATTCATTTAAGGATGTAATCAATTTATAGAGACAATTATGATTTATTTTATGATATATAACCATTTATTATGCGTATGTCATTACTGTCGGGTACCTTTTCACAGAATGGTTTGATAATGATAATAGTTATTTTTTTTAAGAGCCGTTTTAAAGGTACACGGCTTCAAAGGTCGGATATGTTGTAACACGGAATTTATAATGATAAAGTATTATACATGTTCACAGTTTATACAAAAAGATATATCAAATAAAAATGTATTTCTTAATATACTATTTCTCCCTGATTATCTCAGCAAATGGCTCCATCGAATCTTACCGTCTTCATTCCTGTTTTATACCGGATACATTTAAATGTTTGACTCATAACACCCTAATATTTTTTGATACAAGTCCCAAATCTTGTTTTCTAAGTTGCTATTTATGTAACTCGCGAGTTTATTATTATTCTCATCAACTCTTAGTTTTTGTAACAGTCTTTTATCTTTCTTTTTTCACTAAATGATAATAAACATAATTCTCCAAAGATTAATTACTTTTTTAATATTTACAAGAATAAAGCAACCCAAGATAATTGCTAACATGAATTAATTAAACTTCTTTAAAGATATCAAGTTTTATAATAGCCAAAAAAACCAGTTCAGCGACTTGGCATTAAAGAGTTAAAAGACCAACGTCCATCAAACTGATTCAAGTAAACGTTTCCGAATTATCATACTGGATATGTGTGTGAAATACTAATGCAACACGCATATTTTTTATATAATTACGCACAGCTTTTTACAAAATTGTCTAACTTGAGTATTGAGCAATTATATTATGTTTCAAAGTTAATCCGGTGAAACATTTTAACAAATATGTTTAAACCAATACAATCGGAATACAACTAAAAACTATTATACTTTAGACTTTTATCAATACTTTGTATATATTTAACAATATACATTAAACTGTTACATGTTATATAGTATTTGTTATAGTATGTATTATATTATTTGTTGAGTATTTTACTATACATATCCGTATAGATGTGATTTAAGTACAATAGTACTGTTTAAACTCTCCCTTAATTTTAAATTAATTTTATTTACACCAAAGTGTTATGCTATAATGGATTTTCAACGTACTACTCCGTCTTAATGTTCTTCGCCTAAAACAAATATTCTTGTGATAGACTGAAACAAACTAGCGAGTAATGTTTGAGACAAATATCAGTTCTGTGTCTCCTAATTATTCTCCCTCGTAACAAAGGATCGTCACGATTGTGTAATTGATTACTAACTGTGGAATTATTTTTTAAATACAAACGAGTTAATACTTTATCATTCTTCTTACCTTAAAAGCGTTTCTGAATTTGTTCGACATTATATTGTATAAAATTGGATTAATCGCCGTCGACAGAAAATACAGCACCCCGGACAAATAAGTAAGTACAACGTATACCTGAGGAATTTAAAAACAGATTAATAATCGTTTAAATAGTTATAAAAATACAGAAACAGTACACAGTTAGTAACTTGTAACACAATATCTTATCCTTGTAATGACTTGTAATAACCAGAACTTGGTACATGTATAAAAAAGCAAATAATATTTCGGACGTCAAAAATTCTTGATTTGTTACTTTGAAATACAAGGAAGCTCTTGATAAATACCAGAAAATGTTTGATAAAAAACTTTGGCATTCTATACATAATATATATAACATATTATGTTCTTAAATATAATTTCTTGACGGAATATATTAACATGTAATTTTCATATTTACTTAACTTAAATTGAAATTTAAGATAAATTACCAAGAAAAACGTGTCAGATGGATGATCCATACTTTTTCCATAGATCGCGAGTAGCCGTTGAACATGGAAGGGAGCCCAACATATAAAGAATGATAATGCGACAGCAACTGCGAACAGATATTATTATTGCCTGCTAATAAATTCTACATTTCCTTCGCCAGTATAATGTGTGACTATGAATTATCTTCTCCAAACATTAGCCAATACCATAGGACGTTTATTACCATGTATGTTTCTAAAAAAAAACTGTACTATCATAATAATAAGAACGAAACCTTCTGAAGTGATATTACCGACATTTAGTTTTTAGACCTACGTAAAACAATTCCTAGTGACTTACTTTACTTTAGGTTATACCGAAAATAATCTTTAAAAGGCACCTCGCCTCGTTATGAAATTCTAGGTTATGTGCAAATGTAATGTTAAAATCCTTTCAGAGAATTTAGTTGGGGACACATGTGTGAAGGTGATAATGTGTAGTATTAAACCAGCTTTTACATATCACGCATCTACGAATAGAAACAGAAAACCAAATACATTAGAAGTAATTTACAAGGTTAAAGTATTACCATTAAAAAAACAGAAACAATTTTTTGTAATTAGTTATTCATTACCTCTAAACATTTACTACGCCTAGTTGTAACGCCGTGTAGTGTTTATATATGTATGTACATTTAAATACTCACCTAACATCCTTATAACTCTTCTTTGAGATGTGCCATGGCGATACTTAATGTTGGCACTAAACCTGCCAGTACCATTAGCACTCAGCTTTTTGGTAGGATGTAAAACACGCGATGTGCGCAACTTGACCCCTATAAACACGTATAACACGGTAATTACTGACATTGGAGCCACGAAGAACACGAAACTGGAAATGACGAAAACTTGATGAACACCATGGCCCTTCACAGTACAAGCGCTCATGTTCTGGCTGTTCTCAAAGTATGTTACAATTCCAAATTGCATCGCCTGTGGCACAGCTGTACACAACGCGCATATCCATATTGCAATAATAAACCGCACAGCTCTTGATAATTTTGACATGGTATGGGACATGAATGGTCGACAAATGGCTATGTATCTTTCAACAGTGAATGCAGTGATTGTTAGCACAGTCGCGTTCGCCGATGTCTCCGAAGCCAGTCCCAATGTTATACAGAATACTTCGCTCAACGGGTAGGTGTAAGGGTTCCAAAGCCGATAGGATTCAATCGGTAATCCACATACCAGGAGGATCAAATCGGAAACGGCTAAACTGAACAAATAGAAGTTAGTCGCTGTATGCATTGATCTATTCCGTGCGATGACGAAACAGGTGCTCAAGTTTCCAAGAATACCGGCAACAAATATTATCGCGTATATTATTGATAATGGTATTATCAAGTTCAGTGAATCCGGCTCCGAATATACCGAAGATTCCGTTTCGTTTGTTCTGTTAAATATTCCTGAAACTTCTATATCACTCTCCATTATTTAGTGAAAAAAATCAGTATTGTATTATTTGTGAATTTTCTTTACAATATATTCCCTCCTCGCCTCAACTTCATTGACACTCGTCTCCGTAATCTGGGAACAAACAAATTTATTTTTATAAATCTTTTTTATTTTGTCATGTCTATAGAAATGTAATATGTTTGTTGACTGTGAATCAACAAAAAAAAACTGAAAAGTTTATAAAGACATTCTTTACTATTTCTTCAATTATTATGTTATATTTCATGTCACTCAAACGAAACTCATTTATTTTAGAGTACTATGAGTTCAGCGCGCACTGACTAAACTACATTTTTTTTTCATGGCCTCCGAATAACTATTTGGGCCTGACTTACCCATCGGCCCATTATTATCAAAATAGGGTAAATCGTTAAGATCTAAAACAATTGTTGTAGTTGCAGACTTAGGAGCTTTTTTAATCGAAAGAATACTAATGAAGCAAACGTATATTGCTAAAAAAAAGCTTGATATAAAATTCCTTAAGCTTTAATATCACTTGATAATGTGTGAGGAAAAACCCATGTTCAAATGTTATGTGGTCGGTGTTTTATTTTATATTTGAGATATCTCGAAATTGTATTATTTGCCGTGAGCTTTGAAATCATAAATGCAGTGTACGAATTAGTGATGTGACAAATTTGATATTTCCGCAAATACGTGTGGGAATATGAAGCACTATCTATTGTTAACGGCTTTAAGCTCTAATTTAATATACATTTACATGTAGCACCGAGTGTTTAAATAGTTCTTAGTTATTTATATGGTATATCTATATTCTTTTTAATTCTTTAAACTTGCTTTATATTAGGTTCACAACGCGTCCTCTACTAGAGAACGAGAACCCATAAGAAACTCAGAGAATTTGTCATATTTTTCTTGTTGTTTTCGCAAATGTCGACAAATTCATACAATAATTAAAATATTTATACATGTGTCACAATATGTAAATGTAAAAAAAGTTAAAGTGAAAACGATTCACAAATGAAAATATAATTACAGTTCGGAAAAATACCAGTTCACTTATGCCTAAGCATTTTTATCTTCAATGTATTCAGAGACATCGTAATAAGCCTTCTCACAAAGTTTTTGCGTCTGTGTTTTAATTTATTAATTGATATATTACCATGACTGTCAGGCTATTTATTATGGAAGTATACACTCTGAACTATTATACAAATGAACAACTAATTTTATTGAGACTAGAAGTGGACACAGCGTACTTATTTTTGTGCCCAAAAAGAACACACAAATAGTCAGTATATAGACACTTTACCACGCCTTGAAATACATTATCAACTTTTGACACTCCAGTAACTAACAACTTACTTTAAACCAGAAGACGTTATCATTTGTACATTACTTAATACAAAGTGGTAGAAATAGGCGATGAGATGTGTCATACTAAGAAGAAAAATCTGAAACCAAGCAAACGGTTGCACAAGATGTACATGTTGTTAGTTAAATTGTCAACTTTAACAGCTTCACCGGACTTAAAGTTCGTGTACTTGAAATCGTTATGCTAAGATTGTAAACTGTGTGTATGCATTATTATTTAATATTAACAACATTATCAACCACGAATAGCGTTCAAACTTTTCGTATAATTTAATGGGGATGCGAATGCTAATGTCCGTTACACCACTAATAATAACTAATAATAATAAAGAGCCAGGTACCTTTTTCCAAAGCAGTTTTATGTTAAATATTGTAAATACATAAAAAGTTTAATTAATTTTATATTAATTTTTTTATTGATGCGTTAGACTTTATTATGAATAATGGAAATGCTAAGACTGAGGCAATCTCATACAAAAGCTGCTTACATTTACACAGTATACTAGTTCCAAGGTCGTACCTACATACTACCCCAAATATCCCACTATAAGGTTGTACAAAATGTTCCCAAAAATATAACAACAACTATTTTTTTGTACAAAATCTAATAACCTGCAAAATTTTCGCACTTTGTAACCCGGGGGAATTTATTAAAAAGTTTTCCGTTTGACCTCTTGGGAAAGCTTTGAAACAACTCACGGAATTACTTGTCTTAGATAAAAGATTAAGTAACACAGTCGGATTAGTAAAAAAATATTATATTGACACACACCAGAAGGTTCTAAAACAATTCTGTTAGGAAAATAAAGTAAAAGTTTTTAATCGTTTTCAAACATGTCTTATTATTTGTAGAATAGTGCCTAGGCGTTTGCACTTAAGACTTTCAAGTTAACTTTGGTTGTGAAAATCGTTTGTCAAATCCACATTAAAATTATAACATTACGTTTTTGTCAAAACGTAAACCAATTTACAAAATAATAAACATAGTTTGGGAACACGCAGAAACAATTATTCTAGTTCTAATGCTAAATATACACTGACGGACTCATAAACTGCATCGTTGTTCAAGAAAACTTTGAAAGAAACATTTTAACCAAGTATTCAAACTTTTTATACTAATTAAATTAAAGCCTATACATAGTAAGGTTAGTTAATTTCATAACAGCTTAGTATCATATCCTTAAGTGTATGTTTGTGTACTGGAAAGGACCATTAAATTTTTTTTTTGAACAAAAACTTTGTATCAAAAGTTAGTTTTCGATGGTTTATTTAATAATTGGTTGGAAGAACTACAATCGAAAAAGATATTTCATTTACACTTCTCAAAATGATCGGTTTCCGGTCATAATTTTATTATTGTATTCATCATCAAGTCATAATACAATGACCGTTCACTATGAAAGTATATTTTTTAATTAAAAATAAAGAGCTGTATACAATCACATTCCTATACTCAATACAAAACTTGTGATCAAGTCATTACAAGATACTGATGACTTCGTTATAAAACTTTACTAAAAACATTGCGGGGATCTAATCTCCTACAAAACGTATATTTATATAAATTACCGGCACCAAATTATACTAGTGCCTGTTATTATGCTATAATACAAGTGTTCAATGTCATACAAGATTTTTTATTATAACTATATGTAATACAGTCATAAATCTTTATTGAAGTTGTAACGTAAATAAGACGTCTAGACAGTTTCAAATGCTCCATCTATAGCCTACGCAAATTATCACTCAAGATTAAAATAAATCTTACTAACTTCCAATTGCTCAAAATTTATACAAACAGCACCTAAATACTAGCTAATATCTTAAAATAGCGTATGCGATTTATTTATTCCCTACAATGGCATTTTGTTTGAGATTATTATTGTAAGATAAATTTCCTAACAACTTTCAATACTATTTATTAATATCCTTTTATATAATAATAGTTATCAGTTAGGTAAAAACGTTCGCATAAGAATTGAACCAGATACTATAATTAAAAAAAATCTTAAGCTATACATTTACGAATATGGAATTAGCCAAATTTAAGTATATTTTCTAATACTTTCCATTTTGTAAAATAATTAATGAAACCGCTAAAACCATTTAATGCAAAGTTGCTCAAAAAGTAGTTGATACCATGTAAATAGAATATTATAACCAAAACTAACCTTAATTTAAATTCCCCATAACATGGGAGTAGAAATGTTTTTGTTTATATGCATTAGTTATGTTAAGTTTTACGCCACTGTAATGCATTATTATGCACAACTAAAAAAGCTAAAAAATGTACGCACTTAAGTTATTCGCGTTATTTATGTGTAGTTTATATGAGACGATAAAGTTTACATTATCGGAGCGATAAGGTCGGCAGGCGCGCTGCGGCCACGCTACTGAAAACTGAAATCGGCATCGAGTTTGCCGCGGTCTGTCGTCCTCATTCACACCGTCTCCGTCTCCGACACTATTTAATGATTTACACTGTCCAAAAACGCAGTCTTAATCAGATTTTCCGTGTGTAATGTACCCGTATGTATCCCATTATACATATCATATACGGCCCACTTGTTCCCACTGCTAGAACTCGGTACCTTCCCTCACAATGAGAGAGCTGTGGACTTTTACCTACCACGCTGGCTAAGCGCGTGTCGGCGGGTGTTACATATCCACAAAAGCTGTTGTTCTTGGAACATGTCTGCTTATTGTGCCTTAATGACATATAGCGCGTTTAAACACATTACAAACTGAGCCATCATAGCTTGTTCCATTCCGTAGCGCGTGTTAATTAATATAACCAATTCAACTCTGATAAATCTAACCAAACAAACTAAAATGCTTGAGAAATATATATAATAATTTCACAATAACAATTCTGATTAAAATGTACGTACTCTGACGTACTCTGCTTAGACACCGAGATTTTTATGAGAAAAGTGTTCAAAGTGAACAGACATTTTTTGTACTACTATGGTGCCGACTTCGAAAATAACTTACCACGCCCATTGATAGATGGTTATAGTATTGTCTCTTCGTTAGTAATCATACATCTCCAGTGTTTTTGCTCAATTATGGATGAAATTGATTAAAGCATCATAAAGGCCCATTAAATCTAATTGACAGCTATCAATACATCACTATCATTATCATTCGAGGGCTACTCCATTTTCTGAAAACTCTGTCAAATTAATAATCAGTCTATTCCAATAGATTCTACATTTAATTATACCCAAAGTCACACCTGTCTCATTTTATATTTATAAAGACAAAAAGTGACAAGGTTAACCAAATTCATGAATATATGCATGTATATCATCGCACGCATTAGGTATGGTTATTTTTCCATTAAATTTTAATTAAATTTTGTTGGTTAAACGTAAACAGATTATTGTATAAGGTCAACCGTTAATCTGATGGAAGTGATAATCGAATACAAAATGAGCTAATATTGAAAGTCTTGACAAAATGTTATGTTTGATCGATTTAAACAGTTTAGTTGAAAATCTGACGCACTTCAAAGTTTAGACTTTATAGTGTAAATCATAACCTAAAATAATACATTTTAATATCATTTATAATTATTATTTATGTATGAGATCGAAAATAGTTTACTTTTCATCATAGTTAACGATCACAGTTTTCTCACTAAAAATTCTACATTTTAGTCTGTCTTTAGTTGCTAATAATAAACAAATATGAAGTCCAAACACACCAGCTCGTGAAAAATCAGCCACAACCCCTTAAACTATTACTGTACGTCTGTAGTTTTGAATCCTTACTCTAACAAAGATTTTTTTTATATTATTCGAGGTAAAATTCATATGTCCGCAACTGAAAGAACATATTTATAACAATTTTAGATTGTCCACTTGTGTGTTCGTATATATGTATTAAATAATTTTTCATACTTTCCTAATACGAATAAAAAGGTAGTAATGTTGCTGATTCTTCTATTTCATTTAATAATTTTAAAGGAGTCACAACAATGTCGCCATATTTAAATCTACTAATAAATTGAATCATAGACTAATTTGGCTAGCGAACATGTTGCAATAACAGATTACAGTCTAATATCATTAGACTAAATCATAGCCCAAGTAAAAATAATCCCTGAACGATATCTAAGTACGTAGTGCAGTGTGCAGTACATATAAAATGGGTAGGATTACTAATTACCGTTTTTTCATATTGTGTTTGGTCATTGTAAATAAAAAGTATCTATCAATATATGATTGATTTCATGTTTCCTTTCATAATATGTCTACGCCATTTCATTTTATTATATTCTTACAGGTTGCAAGAAAACGATAAAAAGTATTTTCTGTTTCACCTCGTATGTCTATTATATGGCAATGAATATTGTGTAAAAACTATCTATTTTACAATAATTAAGAAAAAACAATAAGCGCAGACATCATGTTAAGAAAATTTTGTACGAAAAGCCATTTTTTATTTTAACGTATCGAAGCGATTGATATGGTTAATAGTCACATTTTTATATTACCACATATCTTTATAACTTTGGACATGTTTTTATATACTTAATTAATTAATGTCTGTATTATATTTGATGAATACAACACACAGTAGTATACTTTTACTCGTAGTATTCATACGGAACTAGATAAATCTAAGATGGGTTAGTAACCTTTGAATTGAGCGCTTGCATTTCCTGAAATATTGTAAGAGAATATTTCGCAAAAACATTGAATAATACGACTCATTTCATTAATTTTAACAGAAAATCTCTTTCTCTTTCAAATTCTCTGCATTCTTGAAGACATCATAAAACCAAATATTATGTTCGTTAGACAAATAATACTCCTATTATTTTTAACGATTACATGTTTTAGTAATAATCAGAATAAATTGTTAATTTCTTGATACACGCAACAAAAAAATTGGAAATTGTTCTCTTGTGGCTCAGCCACGTAGTTATTAATTTTATTATTTAGTTGTTTATCACATAAAACTCGTCCGTTTCTGTCGTCGACGTTTTTGGATAAATTACTTTTATTTTGGATATAGTGCGAATGACACTTCTG